>MSTJ01000229.1:0-23948 GCA_001956345.1 Ramalina peruviana | reverse complement strand
TGGAAGTGAGGTTCTACTCCCAGAGCACTGCATGAAGAGCCAAGAGGGTGCGAAAAGAAGGTTGCTTGTGACTATATACCTATATACTCTGTGGTTGCATTGAAGATTGAACACGCCGATTTCGCTGCTTCAGGACACGGAGAGCCTAGATTGGCGGTCTCCTTCAGCACACGAGCCCAAATGGGCTGTTGCCTCGCTGGGGCGTCAGGCATGAGTTTTGCTGCTTCTTGACAAGCACAGGGCMTGGGTTGCCATTTCTCTCCGCGCACGGCACAAAATGCGCCGTTGCCTCGCTGGCAACCGACCAGCAAGCTGGATTTGAAGACGCATTCTTGCAATACTCAAACTGCGCTCAGCCAGTCAAGAGGACCATGAAGCCCGCCGTCGTCTTCGAGTTCAAATTGGACATTCCCCTGCTCGTCGACAGTGTCGACAATTGTCAGAGGGCTTGCAGCCCCTTTTAGTGCCCCAAATCCTATGCAATGTTAGCCATCACTCTGATGAAAGACCTTGCAAGACTTGCCCCGAATGTACACAAATATGGCAGCGATCTGGGAAGGCGTAAGATAACCAGTATAGCTCACGGGGATTGGAATGCTCCACACGTTTGAGTGGGTGTCGTAGTTTAAACAGGATCATYCGAMRTTTGGTTTTGAGCTTGGTCGTCTTCGACTGGGGCTTGCCACACATCCTCTCGAGCTTTTTCGTTCGACGCCTTTGGTCCAAGGCTGTTGGAACGGTTGGGCCGATGGGAGKAACACTGCCAAGAACGCTKTCARTCTTGCTATCTTTGCGTTCTTCGTGAGGCAAGGCGTACTTCTTATCGAGACGAGAACGGACGGGCATGTTCGCCACGTATCCGCTGGGGAAGGAATGCTTGGAAAGGTGTTTGGATAAAAGGTATGGTAGAGAAGAAGAGGAAGGAACTCGTGTGATATATTAAGCGATCCTCCCTATTTCTGGTCTTGCTCACCGCACTCGCTGGACGACAGACCGGCTCCGTCCAGGGTTCCGGTGTGAGCGTGAGGATGCGGCTGAAGCTGGGGGAAGCGGCAAGGGGCAGCAAAATCGTTCGCGAGCGATTTCACTTGCCCGCAGACCTTATCTGATGCCGTCTCATGCTCAAACCGAAGACAGGCCAGTCCTGACCTCCTATGTCTGGATGGTAGAGACAGGGTCGCTCGGTATCTTGCCTCCCTTTGGTCTTCCAAAAGCTCCATCGTCAGTCTCGTTGATTTGGGCACGCGATTTCTGGCCGTCCGGGAGGTTTTGGAACGAGTCATTGATGGCGCCTTGCTCATCCGCGGATATGGCGAGCCCGACGGCCAGATTGATCATCCGGGAAGTGGTGGAGTCGGTGTTGGAGTCGGTGTTAGAGTCATCGGTAGCCAGACTTGCCGGATTACTCTCGAGGTCGGCCGGCTTTTGATATGGATCCACAGCTGTAGGTAGCACCGAGGAAGCCGCGGACTCAGACGCTCCAATTTTTCTCCCAGCCATCGCCCGGGGGTACTCGACCTTTTCGGAAGTGACCAGACCGGGGGGGTGTCGCTGGAGTGGCGCGGGCCCAGGAGGATTCTTGCCAGACCGATGAAGAGTCCCATATAGCTAGATGAGATAAGCGTCTAGTGTAGCTGACCCATCGTCAACCACGAAGGCTTCGTATTGCCGCCTTCAAGCTCCTACGAAAGATGGGAGGGTGATCTTGACCTCCTCCAAGATGGACCGCCAATGTGTCGATAGTAGAGGACACTCCTGTATTACCATCAGGGTGGCTCGTCGGAATTTCGACGACGGTGGTTGGGGACAGCCCTGATTGTCGGGTGGTCTTCGGAGCGGACGTTACTGGAAGACTTCCTCGATCCCAAGCTCTAGAAGAATGGCCTTCTTCTCACCCCCCGAAGACTTTCTGTACCTCAAGCTTGGAAAGAAACCTTTTCCGCCACCTTCTCGCCGTGGCTTTGCCTTCTAATCCGGGGACGATGGGAATGGTGGGAGCGACGTCATTTCTGGCGAGGAGGGAGCTCATCGAGCCACAGCGTAAACTCGTGAGAAGTCCTTGCCTCGTGATCTTCTGAAGACGCTGCTGGCGGGAGAGGATTTTACGCTGTCTGTGACAGCGGACGAGGCGGACGCTGAGCTTGCGGCTGTGTTGTCTCCCTGCTTTAAGATATTTCAAGGCTGATCAAGCAGGGCTTGAAAAACCTCCTATTTATTTATATATGTTTGATGTATCTGATGTTTCCACGGATTCTGACGCAGGAAAAGCGCCGGCGCCGTCTGCGTAGGAGGAGCAACCTTGCGTGAAGACTAGCGATTTCTGTTCTTGTGACCGACGCCGAATCTGGCTTCATCAGGCTGGCTGCCAGCGAGGCTTTGGCAATTGCCAGTGTATGGGACGTCATGATTGGGCGCGTCGATTGAAGTGGAGGTTTTGGGAAAGACACAAGGAGATTTCGACGTAAGTCTTCAGTTCTTGAATTCCCCGGAGAATACCCTCATTAGTAGTTCGCTGCTCAGACCCCGTCGATGTAAAATCTTTCTCGAGTCAACATTTGGGGCCCGCGTGCTGAGGAAGTTGGCCAATTGCCTAGCTTCAGCAATGTTCCCTGCTTCCGAATTGATAAGGTCTCCAGTATACAAGGTGGCCAGTACCAAATTATGGGCTCCTTGTTGCCTGGTCTCTGCTTTCTTGTTGCGAAGTGAGTCGGCAGGATCCCTGAAGCAAGATCGAGGGATGGATACCGGCTGTCGGCGAGACACCCAAGGTTTCTGGACAATGAGACTCAAAAGGTAAATGATAGGGCAAGGGTCGGCGGCCGTGGAACGTGTGGCGGTCCGTATGAAATGCAAAAGGCCGTGATAGTTTAAGGGCGTCCCGGCCCACAAAGAGACAATTGCGAATGTTTTCATTTCGTGCTATAAATATAACCCTCCAACAGGGCCTACTAAGCGGTATCCCGTGATATGGAAGGGTTCTGTCCTCATTTCATCCAGGCATAAATTCCTTTTTGATCCATATCCAGCAAACATCTTTCTCCACCAGATAAGCAGCCCATTGAGTTTTAGTTCCCTGCTGGGCTGTCCAGCAGATCGCTTCCTATCGACTGCGGCTCCAGTTCCAGCTTCGATTTCTGTTTAGGCTAAGGCTCCTCCGTTCTCGTCTGTTACGTGGTACCGTTTCGTGGTATTTGCGATCCGCGATCACGGTTGCTATATTGACGTTTGGGCCCGAATTGTGGAGAAGATGCGCGACTCCCTGATCCACTGTCACGGCCGCGATATTAATCTTCGCTGCCTCTCCCGCTCTGATCGTCGTGGGTTGATGTATCCTTGATCCTGAGATCACTACCGCCTGACCTATGACCACCAGTATTTCACAATCAACATCAGCAGACGTGCAAATCAGGAGCTTGCTTAATCCTGGGCTCATACTGCACGTTCTTTTCGCTGCTTTTTTTTATGGAGCTTGTGAGAGGCTAGCATCTGGGTTCGCTTGAAGGTATGCGTCGACAGGATCCTGGTCGTCAGCATAGTGATCATATACGAGAGCGCTGTCATCAAGCTGGTTGTCTTCGCGTTTGTTAGCCAAAGCACAAGTGACGGGTCATGAGATGCTCACATGTGAAGTCCGTAAGTGTCGAGTCGACGGYCAGGACCAGCCCTTCGCTACCATTGATGAGACATATCGTGGCCTCGATTGCTGCGTTTTCTCCTCCGTAGAGCATGAGCAGTGCCCCTTCGAAGGCGCGATTTTCACACGAGGATTCATCCCCACACGGATGTTGTCTCCCCTTTTGAAAGACTCGACCGAGAAACCCTTGACTTCTGCAAACATCTTGACCGAGAGCAGCTGGAACTCGCTACTGAAGCTTGTAGCGAGGATTGGGGCTGAGCTGGTGTTCAGCTTTCCCGTTTGCAGCGAGGGACTGTTGCCAGCTTGCAGATTGGAGCCTGCAGCTGGGGTGATGGGAGTGGTACGAGTGAGATATCGGTTCGCCTCCCGGTCATCGTCCACGAGCTGTCCCATCCCGACTCCGGCGTTTGCTCGCTGCCGGCAGCGGGTAGGAACCCACTCAGACGGAGCAGGTCATCTCGGAGCTCGCTGGTCGACCCAGCTAAAACTTGGATAGCCATGGTCTCCTTGATATTCTCAAGCTCTTTCGCCCGAAGGTGTTCGATCAGTATCAAGCACCAGGCCTGGGCCCTCCTGATTTATTCCCAAGCTCTTGTTTTCATGTTCGCACCCAGCGCGAAAAGGATGAGGTGTTGAAATTCCAGGCAAGCGGGACAGCAAGGGCAGGGAGGGAGGAGCTGAATCCTCTCATTCGTTGAGGATGCTGGCGACGAAGACGCGAAAGGCCCTTCTTTGTACCTGATCTATCCGGCTCTTCAACGACCATTCCAACCCCCAAAGGTTCGCCACTGGTTCCTTCGTATTCGGCAGTGAGAATCCATTTGTTCGCTCAAGACTGACTGGCGTCTTTACCGACGCGGATGATGTGCTTTTCGCGAAGACCCCTGTCCTCCAACTTCAGAAGATGAACGGAGGTAGGCATATGAACTTAAACGTGACGAGGCGAACTTGGAATGGTATTGCCCCTCGACCCATCTTTGCATGCCGAGCCCTTCAGCAGCAAGGACGTCGAAGATGGCGATTCCTCATGGGCTGTCCAGCAGATCGCTCCCTATCGAAGGCATGACTGCAGCTCTGGTTCCAATTCCGATTTTTGCTTGGACTGCGGCTCCTCCTGTCTTGTCTGTCACGCCGCACTGTTTTGTGATTTTCACAATCACGGTCGCTGTATGGGTGCCTAACCCCAAAGTGTGGACAGGATGTACTCAACTCGCAGTGCAGATCTCTGGCGGACTTGGAGGATATTTGGGTAAATATGCGAGCCTTTCTTTCTCAGCACCAAGTTGCTTCTGATACTTTTCTTCGAATTGCTGGTACTGCTATGATTGATCTTCCAATTGTGTCTGCTGTGATTGCAGTACTGGTATTTCTTGACAAGAGTCTTTTGGTCTATGTTGCTCGTTTTGAAAGAGAGGAGCTGATCAAAAGAAGCATCTGGATGGTTGTCTTGAGCGCCGAAGAAGGGGTGACAGCCAATACTGCAGTACCTTCTTGAAGTCCTTTTGCTGAGTGCCAAAACGGAGTACCACCTTTGTAAAATGCTCAATCTGGTCGGCTTTGACTGGGTGCCGGCGGTGCTCAGCTGGACAGCCACCGCCAATACTGCGGTGTCTTCTTGCAACCCTTTTGTTGAATGCTGAAACGAAATAACACCTTCGATAATGCTCAATCTGCTCGGCTCTGACTGGGTGCCGGCGGTGCTCAACCAGAATCTCACCGCCCGTACTGCAGTACCTTCTTGCAGCCCTTTTGCTGAATGCCACAGCGGAGTACCATCTTTATAAAATGCTCAACCTGGTCGGTTTTGACTGGGTGCCGGCGGTGCTCAAGCAGACACTCACCCTCGACATCGCTCACACGTTGGCATCTCTTCGCTTGATTGAAGAGGAATTGTTCGCCGGATGTTGAGATATGGGTCGAAGACCATCCGCCGGCCGAGCCAGTTAGCATCGAGGGACTCTGGATAAAATAGAGGTCGACAGCTTCTGTAGATCTAAAATCTGAAGACCTTCCTCGAGGAATCTAAGGGGTTTAAAGAGATAGGCTGCAGCTCAGCTGAGAGGTGAGGAGACCCGGGGCTTTATGTCTTTTTGGAGGGGGCTGGGGAGGCTTGCGTTGAGTTGGAGAGGGCGTCGTCAACCGAACTTTGTTCACTCGCAGAGTTGAATTAGCCAGCCTAAGGGGTCCGAAGCCACCAATCTGACAAGATCCGGTCCAAAGGAATGTTGCGGCTTGTGCTGATAGGCGTTCTGACAAAGCAGTCGACCGGATCAAACTTTTTGGTGCTCATGTGAGGCTGGCGAGCTGCAAAGACAAAGAATGACATTCATATACAATGGCAATTCGTGTCTGCTCAGTACCGCCGATTTTCTTCCTTTTGGTTTGTGAAGGTTTGTGCCGCTCTCTTCTTCCTTTTCCATGAATCAAGATCAGCTTCTGTGTCTGTTGTTGGCCCGTGGTGAAAGCGAAATCAGGTCTTGAGTTTTCGAAAGACTGAGCAGTGTCGCGGATCATCTTCAATCATGCTTCTTGTTGCCAGATTCTGGGTCTTCCTTTTTCTTGATGAGGTCCTCCAAACCGATGTGAAGCTTGTTGCCGCACCAATTTGCAGCATGAGGCTTGTCTCTAAGGGGTATGCTGGCTTTTCAGGGGAATACTGCCAAAAATTAGCGGAGTGACTTCATGGCTCGTTCCGTTTCACTTACCGTCAACGGTCGACGACGTAAAGCCTCGGGGATGAGCTTTTGAACATATCTTCCAGGGAATGGACCGGTGACTGCTCCAGACAGAAATGAGATCAGGTAGCTTGCTTGAGTGTGAGGTCAGGGGTATAGTGTTGACTGAAGCTGCTCAAGGTCTGCTTGCTATCTCATCTTCTCACCCATGACCTTGGAAATACATCCATCACATGAGGAAGTGTGAAAAAAAGCCCCGTGGATGCGATGGCAGTGTGGTCGGGCATTTGGAAGCTCAAGTCCAGCTTGAACACTCTTTGAAACCTGAAGTTCCTCGTCGTCAGCGAAGTAACGTTATCCACCAGGTATCATGCTCACCATTCTAGAACACAGCCCTCCTAACAATCGTCACATGTAATACGCGACCGTACATCTGGAGCAGGTTTCGCAGATGGACCAAGTGTCACACAACCTATCCTGGTGTACTGGAAGGCTTGGTGGAAGGCGAAGACATGCTCTATCTCAAAGCGGAATGTTCTTGCATTTCTCGCTCGGACATTCTTTGGAGAATTGGCCCACTGTCGATATCAGCGGATTGTAGGACTCATTAGGGGAAGAAAGACATACTTTCACCGCACTTGCGGCGTTCCACATTGGAGAGATCGCGAGGGTTGGGTATTTGCTTGCCCCGTACTGGTCTTCCTTGCGAGCTACATGTCAACGTCGAATACACTTGAGGTGAGAATGACCCTGACTCACTCGCACGGGCGAGAAAGATGTATAGCAGCCGTGCCAAAAGTCTGCGGGATCCATGATGAGAAGAATTCCATAGCAACACGGGACATAAAAATTTTGACCTAGACAAGCGGCCCCTATATATCTACCACCAAAATAGGCATCTACCGCTGAAATCCTGTAACACATTGCCAGCATTTCTCATAGCCACCCAAAACACCATTCATCAGCTATTCACTCATTTCTACGTACAAAAATCAAGTCAACAGCTCTCATCTACCTTTCTATACTGTCTCAGGCCAATGAGATTGGCCGTAACAACCCCATTTTTGCCCATTCAGACTCATATCCTGAGCTTTCAGTGGCAACTTTCAGACATCTGACACACATCAACCACATTCACAATCAGAATTGCCACAAGGATACCAGCCAAGCAACCCTCTCTATTGCATTACTGCCATTGTCCCGTGGATTAGCAAAACGCTCTACCCCTTCCCGCCCCTTCACTCGCTCTTCTGATACACAACCCGGCTCAGCCAGCCTCAATCGCCACCTGATCCAGACCCAGATCTATCACATTGTCCGTTCAGACAACGGTAAGCCAATCACATTCTCAGATCTCCCCAGTCTCAACTCCATCTAATTCTCAGGGCTCTACAAACTCCAAAGCAATCACATCACCATTTTGAGTCATCTTCACACACAGTCAAATTCACCACCTCTCAATCCGCCCCTTCAGGGTCCCACACCGCTCTCACAACGCCACTCCCTCTCCTATACAGAGCCAGAACGGTCACATCGTGTGATAGAGTGGCAAATCGATCACATGACTGCTTCACTCCTACAGCGCCAAACCAATCTCATCCATTCACGCTCCTACACCACCGCTCGCAATCGCCACCCTGGCATCTCACCAATCACACCCGCCACGCCACCGCCCCTATCTCCTCCGCCACCGGCATCCCCGCCAACGCACCCGCCACCCCACCCACCCTACCACTGCCGGGTAATGGAGACCTTTGGCATTTTGTCGTGAGAGTCATGTACAGTGATAGGAGTATGGGGGGGGAGGATGATGATTCCGTACACGACCTGCTGCTACAGAAGATTTGATTTGACGGTAGAGGGAGGTAGGGGTTAGCGATGTAGGGGGCTTAGCGGGATACGGTGGAGGGAGCGAGAGGCATACAATGGTTTGGGGATTGATTGGGGTAGTGGCTGATTGGCCAGGGAAAAGGAGGATGTGTACTGCTGGGCTTGGAGGAAGAGGGGGGATGCTGGCATAGCAATGGATTATTGCCGAGATTAGTGACGAGATGATGGCGTTTTCATCAGTGGAATGAAGAATTGCAATGGATTGAATTTACAAGCTTGAGATGAGCGAGTGAGGGTATTCAAGTACTTCAAATGAGCAAACGTTGCATCGATTCCATCTATCTGCTATATATGTATGGACACCTGTCCCTGGGTACTCCGAGATCCCCCTCCCCAGATACGACGGCGTTGCTCTTCCGTTACACACCGCAAACAGCCTTGTGTTGGCATGAGGAATGCGAACTTCCTCACCGAGGCAACCCAACAAGCCTGCGTAAAATCTTCATCCTCTATGTGTGGTGCGCTGGCCACGGATTGTGGCATACTTGCAGAGAATGAAAATTTGAGATGCTGAAGATACGGGACGAGGAGGGAAAGATTTCCGTAGGTGTCGTTATCCTTGAAACCCTTTTTTGACCTCGCCGCTTCCGCGAGGGCGATGACCTTAGTCCAACGCGACGGAGCAAGCAGCAAGCTGTACGTCCAATGCGATGGATGGTCCTAGTCTTCGATGACAATGAGGTTGCTGCTGTTGTTCTGAAGTTGCTTGCCCTTGAAGCCTGTGCTCTGCCCTCGATTTTGCTGAGCAAGGGGATCCTGTTCAAGGGCGCCATCGATACTGCACCCTTAATTGGAGGAGTAGATGACGGCAAAGTATCAAAGGTGTCCACCTCCTAAAACCATCATAGCATTGTTCTCTCACCTCCTTCTACTTGCTATTGAGGGCTCAAGCCAGAACCTGAGATGTCATTCTCAATTTGGCCTACTTCGCCGTCGATTTTGAAATTGTCGAATAGTGTCCTCCTCACTTCTGCAATCGAAGCTTCTGGTATGAGTAGAAGAGGTGTTGTAGGGTGAGAGAAGCAATACTTCAGAGGTAATATTGCGACTATGGAGGGCACAATAACCCATGCAAGATCTCGTAGACTTTCCATGCTTGCCTTTCGATAGTAATCGGACTATAAAATGGGGAAAGAAGAATTCAAAGTCGGTGAATAGTGATGTCGTCCTGAGCTCGGACCCAGCAGTCGTGATTACGACGTCACAATCTTCCTCCTCAGATCTTGGGCGGTGAAAGGGCGATTGGAGCGCACTGGGTGTGCCAGAACCTCCATGGGATACTGCTGAAAGAAGGGTTTGAACCGTTGCATCCAACATCAGACTCGCGCTGACGAATATTCTGGATACAGGCCCACAAGGATGCGGGGACCTAAGGACATCGTCGTCATCGTCGTCCTCGCTATCGCCGGCCCCATCGTCGATAGGGTCGTCGACCTTCTTGAGAGGCCAAGGTCGGGGCTATATAATCGGATTCGGTCGGGTGCGTGACTCAACGCCTGGTGAGCTGATACTGAACCCACTAAGTGCCCGTTGCATTGCCAGGAAGGAGGGAAGCTCTAGACGGGAGAAGCGGGACTCCAGATCCTTGTTGCGCTAGTTTTCGGAAGTTTTCGACTCGCGCTTTATGAACCAGACGGAGTCTGATAAAGTCGGTGTCTAGGTGTTGACTAGACTTCCGATCCAGATCGGAGATTGGAGCAATACTCTCCAAGAGATTCATCATCCAACAGCCGTCACCCTCTCTGCTCTTCTCATTCCAGCAGCGCGCCGTAGGGCTTGCAGGCGAAGCAGGTGCTGAAGCGGATGTCTTCGACCCGATGAACGAGGCCGGAATCTTCTTGCTGCCGATGAGAACCGCCGTCCTCCCTGTAGACTAGACGTATATATATAGAAATTTTCCTCAACTTCGAGCGTATTAACATAATCACGCCGATGGTGCACATACGGCAGTTGAGAAAATCGTTCCGTATGACAATAAGCGACGGTTAGGTGGGCTTCAAGCTTTGGTGGAAGGTGTGCTCAGTGATCATGGCCTGTTAAGTGCCAGCCAAAGGATTCGTACCGCTAGTTCGTCGGCGGTCTCGAAAAGGTCCTTCTATACGCGGTATCAAAGCCACGAACGGTGACTCTGAGCGTTTGAAGAGTAGACCGCGAAGCCTCATCTTGCCAGATAGACTTCCTGAAGCTCCGGAGGCCACGAAATAGCAAGCGGCGCAGGATGTTTCTGTCGCTTCCCGTATACTCATGTACGGGAGCTATTATGCCAAGAATTGGCCCCGGACTTCCCCTAAGATACGAGTACTCGTACAAACGCCGTTCAAGCCTATACGCGGCTTGTCTCTTGAGTGAAGGTACATTGTTTATGTCCCCTATCCTCTATATCTCCACATCTAATTGGAGATGGCGCTTGTTCGACTCGTTGGCCACATCATTGGCCATGTCCACCTCCGCATTGCTAGCAGTCCAGGCAGGGTTGCCGTGGACCCGGACCAGATCGCCGTAGTCTTGAAGACTACCCGCACGACCCTTGATGCTCCACCCTGCAGGAAAGCGATTCTGTGGAGATATCGGACTTGTATCTACAGCTGGAGCAGCCCACTTAGTCTCACGTATCTCGGTGACGAAATCACCGAGGACATCTCCGGGTGGGAGACTTCTGACTCTGAGACCCGCAGGAAACCGATTATGGGCATCCAACCAGATGAACAGGACACAACGGTGTAGGCGGTGACGGCCTCGCCAACAAACAGCCTGGGTCCAAGCGTAGAAGAAGAGGTAAAGAAGGCAGAAGGAGGATACCGAGCCAGCTATGCGAGGGAGGGCCAAAGTCGGACGGGGAGGTCGTGGCATCTCTTTAGCGAGGATATGGGTGTGCTGATGCTAGAGAGCGCCAGAGAGGTTTTTTGTGTGGACTGCAGGGTACTGAGTTAAGGCGTTGCTGTCTCAGAATGCGGTAAGGAGGCTGGTACGATCGGTGTCGGGTCAGTGATAAATCGTAAGGAGAAAAAGATGTTGTGCTTGTGGTGTGTGATTGATTCAATGCGCTCTGGACCAATGAGATCCCATAAAATGCCTTTCTTGGACTCCCAGGAGGTCAACAAGGACTTCAAGAGGAGTGCATGTGGATACTGAGCCATTGTGTTGTTTCTCGAAACCTTGTCTTGGGGGCGAACAAACTGCGTTATCCGGGATTCTGCGCATGACGGTAGAAGTGCTCGTGAGCCGCACTCCAAGATATTGTACCACCGCTGGTAGCAATATTGGATGAAGGCAGAGGCGACTCAGCGCGACATCCGGCTGGCGTTTCAGTGCCCCCAACCTAAACACAGATTCAATGCTTTCCCTGAATCCAGTCTGCTTTATATATTTAGATATGAGTTTTGGTAGATGTGCCATGTCGCACTCGGGGGTTATAGGTGTCTGTTTGGTGTAGCTTTGGGAAGGGCCGACCGTGAGATAATGAAGGTGCATGGTATCCAACTACCCGCACCCTCACCTCTCCTAGTACGTTGACCTCGGGTTCTGGAAGCACCACTGACATCGTGTGAGTGAGCTACTGGGAAATATATCTGCAATGAGCGATATCTTCCACATAGAAGTGATCTGGGAGGAGGTGGCCAGCCGGTGGTACGAGCCCGGCCGCAAATTGACGATGAATCAATGATTGGGGGCATTTTGGTTTGCGCAGACAGATAGTCAACAGTATCGGTGGTTGAATCTGATTTTCCTGAAGGCGATAGCATTGGATCATTCTCAAGACGTTTTGCAGTGACAGGTCGACAGGCAGACCATCAACCTGCATTCCAGCAGGCAGCCTTGGTGTCCAGCCGCTCGGCCTCACTGTGATGACGGGTGGCATCACGAAAGGCCAAAGGACGTATTCGTCCAGAGGACGGAACAAGTAGTTTGCCTCATTGAGGTGCAGGGTGATTTGGTGGCAATTTCTGAGAGACTTAGCTAGCATGGCTTTTCGCAGCCATGCGGTTAGTAGGTCTTGTCGACCAGTGACGATGATGACTGAAATCATGTCGTAAGATCCAGGCAAAAGGCGGCGAGAGCCCTCTTCGCTATTGTGGTATATTGATCCGTGGGATGTCATTTTCCTAAGGGGATAGAACTCGATCAATGGCCAAACGCCTTGGAGCTGCATAGGGCTCCATTAGGTAGAAGACAAGCTCTATACTCCTGATCCATTTCAGCTAGTCCTTGCCAACGTAGATTTCGAAGAATCTCGACATGAAGTGCCACGTAGGCATTACGAATGTGTTCTGGCAGAATAGGATTTCTGAGGCCTCCTCGTAGATCATTCTGTTGGTCAACAGCAAATTTAGATCGATGCCGGCATTGGAGGCACTGGAAGGGACACTCCGCCGCCCGATCCCTTGGTGAATTTGGTCCTGGCAGCTGTCCGGCCATGCCTCTTGCTCTTTCTTTAGATAGGGGTATACCTTCTCTATCACGAGACATTCCATATATATTTATCGCTGAAAAGCTTCCTCTTCGATTCTCGGGTCTTGAATAAGTCCTACCATCCTTGTCTCTACGAAGGACGTCTCCGGTGGCTCGATGAGTGGCAAACCATAGGCGAAGAGATGGATGAGACGGCAGAGGATAAGCGGGGAGTCATGGTGGAGGAAGACGGAACAGCGGTGGACTCGGCCTTGAAGGTTTTTGTCGAATCAAGTATCCTAGCCGTGGCAAATAGATATTCCGGTATSTCGAGTGGTGATGGCAGYCGGCGAGTGGGTGTAGATCATGCGGTGGTTCACAAYTGTTTGCAAAATCAATTCGTTCCGGCCGGATTGCCGCTCACCTCTACGGAAGCGGCAACCCAGCTGGGAAGGGAGCTGTGATCCTGCCTTGCACACCTTTCGGCCTCAGTARASTTGGACACATGACAGCTTTGTGAGTCSTGATCGTGTAGCTGCGGGCCTTGATGGTCATGTCGCAGTATCTTTGCTCCTTGAAGTTCCTTGGTGCCGACGAGATGGCCTGATGACGGCTTGGAGCTGTGTGCTGGAACGCGAGAGCCCAGTCGATGAATTATCGGTTCTGTTGCCTGGATTKTCGCGGTGGGTCGCCAGTCTCGATGAAGAATGCTATCAAMGATGTGTTGCAAGTACYCTGTACCAAAGCAATATAGTTGACAACATGGTCTCCAGCAGCTGTGTTTTCCCTGCTTCCAAAAACATTCAACACTTCTCGGCTCTTCGGGGTAATGACTGTCAGGCTCTTGGCGTTGACAGAACCCCCGATCCTGGACCAAGACGATGGCGACTCGGGGATCATGACCCTCTTCATTGCAGGCCGGAGATTGTGGCCCTCTTCATTGCAGGCCAGAGAATATGGCCCTCTCCGTTGCAGGCCAGAGAATGTGGCCTTCTTCATTGCAGACCGGAAAGGGTGCCCCTCTTCGTTGATTCATGGAAGATCATTGGCTACTTCCAGAGCGTGATTGTGTTTCTCACGCAGACGTGCAGCATGCTGTCGATACACTTGCTGGTTAGGCTGCGTCGCCGCATAGACACTCTCTCCCTGTGCATGTGTAGACAATGAGTGACGGAGCGGAGAGCCAGCTCGCGAGGTCTGCACCCAGGGAGACCGATTTGCGGGGCCAGTATGCGTGTTTCTTGATCGTCAAGCTCAAGTCCTTGACTCATCATGATTTCTTGATCAAGACGGTCCTGTAGCCTGCTGGTCAGGTCCCTCTCCTCGCTAAGGAGCCGCAACAGCTCCTGGATCTGTTCGTGAGCGATGACTGTAGGAGCGTTTGATGCGCTTGCTGTTGGATGGTCTGAGGAACAAGCAGCAGGCTAGAAGCTCCTGCTGTCTCTGGAGACGAGTACCGAGCTTTGACAGAGTCAGCGTATGACTGACGGATGCGCCCTGTCTTGAAGCGTGCGAAGTTGTTGTTGACTTCGAGATTGCCGATGATACGCTTCAGAGAGGCGTTCGAGCACCAGATTGGTGTTGCTGGCGATTGGCTTTCTCGATGCACTCTCCTCAATCTCTCGTCAAAGCAAGTCCAAGAAGCATCCTCCGACTCCATCACGTCATTCGCTGACCAAGTCCTCCATTCCATCACAAGAAATCATCCACAGCTCCTTGAAATGCTGGCCAGAAGGTGAAAAAATGCTGGAGTATATATATAGATGAGTAATTCGAGACGCAATAGACAAATAGTTTAAGGACGTCGCGGTCCATCATCCGCCCTGAAGTTCAAAGAGGAGTTACGGAACAATATGATATCCATGGACTGACTACCTATAATTTTATATACAAGTACGCGTATGGACATCAGATCCTGATCGCCTGATATTCGAGGGTGTCCATCAGCATGGGCTGCCCGCATATGATCCTGGATGCTGGCTGGTGACCCCTGTAGCCTTCATGTCGTTGAAATAATTTCTCTGATATTCTTCGGGAAATTCGGAATCGGGAAGTTTTGAAAGTCATTCAGGGGCTCCAAGAGAGCGTCAACGTCTATGACCAGAGCGTTTGCCGCTCTGGTGGTATAATTGTCGTGCTCGCTGGATGAAATGCGGGTCAGCTTTCAATTCTCGAGGAAGTGCGAAGGCAGGCTGTCCTTACAGTGCTTGCAGACTTTCAGCATATTGCAGAGACTTTGACGCCGGGAACGTCTGAGGTGGGGTGGAAGGGCGCGGCAGAGCGGCTGGCTGCTGCGGAGAAAATGCCTGTGCTACAGCAGATGATTGCTGAACAGCGGGTTTCTCTTCACCTTGGCTCCAGTTGACATTTGGTGATGCTTCCCATCTGCCCATCTTATCTTCTGTCCGTTCAGTGGTCTCATACAACCGCCATCTTCCTCTTCACTCAAACCATAGATATGCCCTCCTCTCCGTCGATTTTGGAGTTCACTTTCCAACCAGAGGGCGCTGGCTGGTGCCATTGTACCTGTCGTGCATTGTCTTGCTTCTCATTCCGAGTTGAGCCGAGCGATTGTCACGTAGGTGCTCATCGTAGAGCGGGTCGCAGAACATTGACCTTTTCCTTGGCAACCTCATGGCCTCCTCTTCAGCTGGATGCCTGCTATACGGTTGAGACAGCATTGCCGATGGCTGTTCCTGCGAAGAAGCCTTCCTCTGCCATATAGCTCCATCTGCGCGTTATYGACAAAGCTTTCTGTATTGGAAACTTCGACAGGTGATCTCGTTGGCTGAGGAGGAGGGGGAGGGAGGGGAAGGGAAGATGCTGGATGTGAGAAAGAGCGAAGCGTGAGCGATGGCAGAAGAGCGGATGTTCAGGCCGTTATSTTCGACACTGCTTTGCTGAACAGTCTTGCCACGTGCCGAGCTTCTCCTCATCCTCATCTGGGCCGGGTTTTGCACAGCATTGAGCTTGCAAGGGGACTATATATTTAGATGTATCTGGATTGATCAATCCACAGTTGATATCGAAAGAGCCTCCGGGTAGCATTTGTAGCAGTGGATGTGAATATATTCATGTTGTTGATCGACCGGGGTTCAAAGTTCACTGGCAGCAAGCTACCTGTCCACTGTAGAGCGAGAAACCCGCTGTGAAAATGCATGACTCTCTCGTTTGCTGTGTGGTTCCCTTATTGTCCTACAGCTCTGATACCATGTCCGCTGAGCATCAAGGGTTCTCGTGGATCCTAGCAGCTGAGGTAGAATGCGGGAACGGTTCCATGTCCCCTGTGCCCCGTCGACAAAACACTTTCCTTCTACACGCAGCATTGGAATGTGAGTGATAGGTATCGTGTTTGAAGTTTTTCAAATGGAGTAGGCGCCGGTACTTTGTCGAGAGTGAGATGGAAAAGTGAGAGGGACGATGCTGTGTCCGTAGAGGTCCCCTGAATTAGCTACCAAAGCACCCCATAGCTGAATTGTTGATTGATTTTGAGGCTTTCAGGAGGTCAGGATCCATTAGAATGTACATGAGGTAGTATGAAGCGCCTGGTTCCAGCAGAGACGCTGCAAACATGTATTACAGGCTTGAGACCTGAGAGTCATGAACCGCTCCCCGCGGTGCCAAAGTGGGATGTACGTGAAGCTTTCAGCGACCTTCTGGCGGGTCAGCGGTGATCCTCTCTTGTGTATGGCCATGACGCATCTCTCTGAAGCTGATTTGTTGTTCAACAAGGGGTTGGAAGACGGTTGCTTTGTTGTGAACCTCGAACATCATGAAGAGTCTTCTAAGGTGCCATGATGAGCAAATGTGAAGCTGTCGACGACCCTTTGACCGGTCGCTGCCGCTATTGTCGTTGGTTCTGGCTATCATGAGGCTCTTGAAGATGCTGACGGGACATTCTTGAGGGAATGAGAGGGTATGAAGCGGTTCTTGGTGGCAGAAATGGAAGAAGTAGGAGTGACTGTCTTTGTTGAGTAGTGGAACCGTATTCGAGGTGCCATGGTGGGGTACTTTTGAAGCAACCAGCATCTCAGGCTGGTTGGTGACGCTTTCATGATCTTGTATRGCCACCACCAGGCTCYTGAAGGTGTATTTTGCATTTGATGAGGGGATGAGAGGGTATGAAGCCATTTTCAATGCAAAAGGGGAGATGCATGAGTGAGTGTCCGTATCGAGTCATGAAGATGTTCTCAAGAAGCCATAGCGGGGTATTCTGGGTGGCTTGGAGGCCCTCTTGCCTGTCGCTGACGTTTTGAGTGCTTTGTATGGCTGGCGATAGACTTTGGAAGTTGCTGATGAGGCTTTTGATGAAGGGACGAGGGGTAATGAAGAGTTGTGAGACAGTAGTCCTTTTTGGAGCCGAGGCCTCGTGCAGAGGCTCCAAACGCGGCATTCTGGGGAGAGATTTGAAGCCTTCAAAGAGCCTCTGGCCTGTCGCTGAGCTATTTTCTCTTGTGTATGGCAACCACGAGGCTCTTGAAGGCTTGAATGGTAATTTTATGATGGCAGAATGATGATTGAAGGTGAACTCGATGTCATTAGAGAAGATGGAATATTGTAGCTCTGTGTGGAAGATGGCAAGTCATGGAGAGACCCCTACCGCGAGTACGAAAGAAGCCTTCAAAGGCCTTTTGACGGGCCTGTGACTTTCCATCTTGCCTGATGACATCCAAATATGTTCTTGAAGGTGCAGAGAGTAGATTTAAAAGATAAAGAGAGGGAATGATGGTCTCGACACGGATCTAAATGGGGATTTCTGCCGGTGTTGTCCCTCCCAGGTGTTGAGAACCGAGTACGGAGGCTCTCAACAAGCTCAACACAGGTACTATGGGCAAGATAGGCAAGTATGGGAGCAAGAAAGTGTCATAGAAGGATACTATTCCTCGTGTCACCGAGAATGACAGGATTCAAGCCCAAGAGTGCTGGTCTGGGTCGGAAGATAGAGTGGAAGGAAGGGTGGGGACCAGGGTTATATATGCCCTTCCAGCAACGCAGAAGTCACCGCTGCCAAAAAGTCAAAAAGTTTGCCACCCACGCCACCGGCAGCTTTTCCAGCGCTTTCGGAGTCAATCAGGCAGGCTATTCTGCTCTTAGGCAGTGCTTTACTTCACAATCTACATTGACTTCCACTCTGCAGTTTCCTTCCTTGGACGGCTAATGACGGATGTCACACTTCACAATCTGCGGAGGCGAAAAAGCGACAGTGTTCTTGGTTCAAGGAGGTGCAGGGACTTCATCAGGGAATTTCGCATATGAATGTTCGGACTTGATGACTAGAAGAAGCTACTGTCATACGGAGCCTACTTCTCGAAATGGTCGAGAAGCCCGCTGCCTGAGTGGCGATGGTCCAGGCACGATTTGCGGAGGCAAAAATGCGACAGAGTTCTCGGACTTAGAGGGGCGCAGGGTCATCATCAGGGAATTTGCATGTGAATGTTCGGATCTCTTGACCGGAAGAAGCTGTTGTCTCACCAAACTGCTGGAGGAGCGATGATTGAGGTACAAAGTACGGGGGCAAAAATAGGGGCTTGGGAGGCGTTTGGGAACCTTATGCGTAACGAGACCTCAAGTCCACCTACGCCCATTGCCATCGTGGATATGTATACAAGCTTCTGTTCACTCTTTTGTGCCTCCAACTCCTGTTGTAATTATTTTTGTTTTCCCCCCTCAGGCCCACGCTGCCACGCGCCATGTTTTCTCCTTTGTCCAAGCTCTTGCCATGAGTCATTCAGCTTTGAGCGGCTTCTTTGTTCGCGGGCTTGAAAGATTGGGCGCCATGGGTGTTGTGAATGGAGGGTAAAGGATTCGTCGTTGTCACTGATGGAGGCTGAAGACTGGAAGCTTGTTCCAATGGCGGAGAAAGTCTCTGGAAAGGCACTGATTAGTTCAAATTTGATAAACAGGGATAAGCCCATCTGACTCACGTTGAGATCAGATACATGATGGAAATGATGGCTGGAAGGGTGTCCCATTTTGGTCAGAAGAATACTGAAAAATGATGTTTCGCTGATCATCTGCGTGAATCAAGCTCCACTGGTGATCATGTCAGCAGAGTTGCCAAATTGCAGGACCTGATCTGGTCAATCATCTTCTTACCACTATGGAAGGCAGAGCCGGATTGAACCTGGACTCGATCGCAAACACTTGTTGCGTTGTTTTGGCCGCTGTGCAAGGTAATCCAATCTAAGCCGTGATTCGACACAGCAAGTGAACGCTGAGGAAGCTAGCTCTGTCCGTGTAGCTTTGTTGTGCTCCTCATGGTCTTGAAAGCGTTACGCGTTGTCAAAAAGGCAGAGTATCCTCGGCTCTGCATCGCGGTCACTCTTGTGCTGATGTTGAAGAACATTCGCCGCTGTAAGTAAGCAAGGAGGGAGCAGCAGGAGCCATATTCTGAATTTGCGATCGAAGTGAAGTATCGGATTCGTCGTTAGAATAGGGCATTGTTCCACGGACATCTTCACTGGGAGAACTCTTGGGCAAGGTATTCCATGTCCGTGGTCATTATTTCGCAAGAGGGGACACCTTGGACGAAGTGGAGGCTTGCGTGAACCAGAACGAGCGAAAATGCCATTACTTCCTGCCATCTCAATTTCGTGAACTCAGAGGGGTAAAATGTCGTTCCCGACCGGGAGACACTTTTTCTAACGTTCTTTCCGTCTGGACATGGAAAGTATGATGAAGCTCTTAGTCAGAGGCGCCGAGCTCCCTCTACCTGCTGTCCACCTCTTGTTATCTGGGTCTTTGGTCAAAGAGGTTGAGACTCTGTGAATACGGGACTACGACCATGCTGTCCATGAGAAAAATGCGAAGGACCGGCTTCGTTGTCCTGCAGCAATCCATGTCGGCAGTCTCATCTCTGATTCGCTTCACACGGAGACACTGATAATGTAGAGCACTGCGACCACAGTTTTATTGTGCGGTGGAATAGGTATAAGCCGATTATCCCGAAACTTGTATCCCTGCTCTTGCTCTGACAATTTGCTCATGCTTTGCGTTCTGGCAGGGACGAGTAAGGCTCTGGCCGGCAGACATATTACAATAATGCTCCAAAGCTCAATTGTGCTGTTCTCTGGTATTGCGGGGTTCTAGGAAATGAAACTCTGCTCACAGCGAGCATAAGGATGCCGTGATTGGATCTTGAAAGTGTACTAACACTTATCCGTGAGCTCCCTCTGCTTAGTCTCCTTTCAATAATGTACTCGTGCACAGCTAGAGGCTTCGGCACTGTTCATGTCAGAAGCCGCTGGCGTACTTGAGGGAGGATTGAAGCTTGGAGGAATTTTCTGACCCCCAAAGAATGCTCGCCTAAGTATTGTGGCCAGTGAGTGGGGAAGTCGAAGATAACGCCACTGATGTACTGCTAGCGAGAAGATTCGGTCAAGATTGAGTCTCTCCAGCGAAAAGGTCTGTGCAGAACTGCGAAGGCGAAGTGTAGGAAAGGAACTCGGCATCTCGACGTTGTGAAAAGCACATGATACCCTTGAAGGTCCACTTGACAGTGACTTTTAGACCAAGGAGCACGCAATCGAACGAATGCCTCCCAAATTGTACGTTCTGATCTCGAGGCAAGCCAGATCCTCCTGGGTCGAATTTTGCGTCTGATCGTGATTTCTCATCATGTGTGTGAGTTGGTTTCAATTAACATTCGTGCTTGCCCGAGCTCTTAGACGGTCTCCTCGTTTTTGAATGTCGGCAGRCTTCCACGTGCTCTTTTTTCGGATGCGATCTTGACTTCACCTTTTCGGAGTCGAATCAACGCGAGACTTTGGCTGCTGGAGAGCGTGAGTGTGTGCTGCAAACCATGTTGTGGGTCGAGTCTCGCCCTACGTGCAAGCGATCGAGATAACCCATCCAAGCTCTTACACATCGGGGCAGCTGCTTTTTGGACTTCGTTCCACCTAGCATTTTTGTGGTAATTCGAGGCTTGTAAGGTGATCGAGGGTGAGGAAGGTCGATGGGAAAGACGTAGGAACTACCAAGGTAGAGTGTTCATCCAAATGCAGGGAAGATTTCTGACTGATGACGATTATTGGAAATTGCTTCACCGGAGGAAGAGGGTCGTTTGGCGTTCACGGTGACATCTTTCTTCTTTGAGTGGAATTGCTGTTCTACGTGGTGGTCTGGAGCATCAGCATGTAGAAGGAGGATTCCTATGGTCAGCGTCATCGCTCGTAAGGGAGCTCTTCCTTGCATTGCCAAGATACAATGTGCTGAGACAATTTCCMCTTTTTCCCTGTTACCGGGCCGATTCGAAGCTCGAATCTCACGCGGTAGTCTCTTCATCAAGTGGAGGTTGACATTAATTAAGTGCACTATTGTGAGATCCTCAGATCTGGAGAGTCGCGATGGTGTTATCTGTGAGGTAGGTAAGGTAGGCATTCAAGCGTGACATGAGGGATTGTGAGATCCATCGGCTCTCCCAGCCATGTGTGACCAGAAGGTTCGTAGCCAGCACCGCGTACAGGTTGGTCTCGAGGCCGGCCGTAGGGTTTACTCCTTTCTTATTGCGCTCCCGCCGTTGCTGCTTGATTTGCTTCAAATGAAGGTGAAAGAAGCAGATTCAGCCCGCCATTGCTGCTTGATTTGCTCGAAATGAAGGTAGTAGGAGCAGATGCAGCCCGATATCGATGTTTGATCAGTAAAAGGTTGGTCTCGTCCCCCGTTCTCTCATTGTCTCTCCCTAAACATGCCAACGGACAGCAGTAAGCCTGGCTGGCCCTTTTGGCGTCACTCAATCCCGTGGTCCAACGATGGGTGAATGGTATGCCCTTTTTCCTCCCCTTCCAACCCCAATAGTTGTTGGCGGTCGTCCAGCGACCGTCTCCATTTTCGGTGGACCAGGATCGTTCTTGGGAATGTGGGTTGGTATTGGCGCCGAATCGAATGATCTAGAATGGTCAGCATGTGTCGTTTTGTCGCGATTGAAGCACGTCTTGTTGGAAGAGCACTCACTGAGTGCTCCAGATAGCGAATTCGACATCGGGAAATGTCCAGAGAGCTGACTGCTCCATGTACCTGGCCGCGGAATCTCTTTTGTGCCGGATGGGGAAGCTCCAGATGATCGATCATGGCCATCTCGCAGATCGCTGCTCGCCGCAGGCACTCCTCCATTTCGACGAAGAGGCTGCTGAAAAGCTTGGAAAAGTTCCACGCGGTACTGAGGTACCTTCTGAGTCTTCTGAGATACATGCTGTGCACCTTGTGGGCAAAAGAGATATATTTTTATGCAATATGGACGCGGATGAAATCTGGAATTGGGGACACTCCTGACATGCAAAACATTTGAATTTCTATGGATCTAGCGCGGATACTATGGCGATTCATTGTTCTCACAAATTATTGTTCTGAGTGTCATGGCTACCCCTGGCTCCACCTGATTCGTCGCGCGCCATTTCGTTCGTTCAAATGATGACAACAAGCTCGCAAAGACTCAAAGGCACTCGAAAAAATAATTTTCATGATCTTCAAGCACTGAGGATGCTTTTTGATGATCAAGATTACCTTTTTGCATGCTACCTGACGTGCTAATGCTCGTTGAAGGTCAAAATCTACAGAAAGGCCTTTTCGCCACCGAACCGACCTTTGCCAACGCCTCCTTGATTGACTGAAGTACACTATTTCTGATTGCCATCTTTCCCTCAGTAGGATGAAGGTACTGATGGATAGCAAATCATTATCTGACACTCATCTCGTAGCCTTGTGAATGTTCAAACAGTGTTGAGAAGCCATCCATGGCACCTAGACCGGCTATCCATGGCCCGAATCATGTACCTCGTGATTGCTCGAAACCGCTGCTTTTACCTGTTCCACCCGTAATCATGCTCATATGATAGTCTGAAATTGTTGAGGTCTTGTTGAGGCTAAGGCGGCCCTGGTTGTCTGGCAAGACTCGTCTAGATTTGGCCTTGGCCCGCGGATTTCGGGCCAATAGAACCCTTCATTTCAAATATTCCTCAGAGAAGAACACTTGATAAGCTCGAAATCTTGCTCTGGCCCGTGTTCAACTGAGGTTTATGCTTTTTTAGCTTGTTCCCATCTTGCCACCTGTTGACATATAAGAGTGTGCTGCCCCCCTCGAAAAATTTTCTCTCAACACACATCTCTACACATCTCTCCTCTCTCCTCCTCCCACATCAACCCTCTCTACCCTCTCTACCCTCTCTACCATCAATAATCCGATCACACATACATATATAGGCTTATCCAAAAAGCCTTGAACAATCTCGGGCTATCCAAAAAGCCCTCAACAATCTCGGAATGCCCATGCCATGGGACGAGATTGCAAAGGAGATGAAAAACGGGCAGAGCGGCGGAGCAATCGCGCAGCATCTCGCCAAAGACTGCTCAGCCTTGAAAGCGAGCGGAGTAAAAGTGCCGTCGCCACTCAAACGTGGAGGCAACCGCAACGCACGTCACCTCGCCTTGCACCTGCTCCAACCAAAGTCTCCACGCCTTTTCGGTCGGGGTTCGATTCCCTCTCGGAGCATATATCCGTTGGCATGAGCCAGGCACCTCTGGTTTCCTCTTGTCCCAAAGCGATGGTGCCGCTGATGGAGTGGGCTGGTCTCTTTGCGGGCTCGATGGGTCTGCTGACGAAGGGGGCTTTTCCCTCGGTGGTGGATTCAGGAGGGGGTCCAACAACACGGCCAAGCCACGTCCGGCCTTCTAGTAAGTTGATYTTAGCACCCTTACCGAGGACTTGGTTTGCAGCTGCTTTATTCTTGAATCGGAACCCCGAAGCTGACTTTGGATGTCCACTAGTGGCTGAGCCAGCCCAAGAAACTGCCTGGAGCCTGACCGGCATATTCAGGAGGGTCCAACAACACGGCCCAAGCCAAGTCTGGCTCGCTGTAAGTTAATTTATGGCACCGTTGCTGTGGACTTGATATTCTCACATTAGAACCTCGACGCTGACTTTGCGTGTCTACTAGATTCTGAGCCAGCAAAAGCCGCTGCGAAGAACTTGGGCAGATCTTCGCTGCTGCCGACGTTGGCAGGACTCTTGCAACAGCGGCGGGTTTGGCCAGGTCATCCGGGCGAGTTGCAAGGAGCCCAGCCAGAGCATCGTTGCTGGAGCTACCCAGCAGCAAGGCCSGCCACAGCGGCGGGTTTATCCAGGTGAGGAGAGTTTGCGGGCACGTGAGACCTAGCATGGCCACATCAGGTGCGGTGGGCCTCGAGTGGCTTCTTGTCGTGCGTGTGCCGAAGGTATTTGAGACTTGGCAGCGCGTCCTGCTCCCCTCCCGCCTGCTCCACTCTCAAAGCATCGCTTCCGCACAGGTGAGCGGTGCAGGTAGGGTGGGGCAGGGGGGGGAGGGGCAGAAGGCTCTGCCAAAGCTCCAGTATGTTCAGTATAC
>MSTJ01000228.1:0-23953 GCA_001956345.1 Ramalina peruviana | reverse complement strand
TTGTTATTGAAGCCTGCGCAACACCGGAAGTGCCATTTAGCCGTCTTTGTCCTGCCTGACAAAATTTGTTCGACACAGCGACATCAGTCGACACATCTGCTGCTTCTAAACATATAAATTGTCCCACCTCCTGGTGATCCTCGTTCTCTTCTTCTATCATCTCGCCTCATCAACACTACCACAGTCTTCCATCATCAGAATCACTACAGGAGATTCCACCCACTTCAGTTCCACTCACTCTGATCGCCTTCCAAACCCCAGCAAGTCGCGAGTATGCCGGGTCTTGCTGCTCAGAGTTCGCGGCTTTTGGTGGATCAACTAGATTCGGGAGCGGATAGGAGCCTTTCCTCTTCGCTATATGGGAATCCAGCGAGCTCTTCGAGTTCTTCGAGTCCTTGCTATCCAGCAAGCCCGGCGAGTCCTTGCCATCCAGCAAGCCCGGCGAGCCCTTACTATCCAGCAAGCCCGGCGAGCCTTTGCTATCCAGCAAGCCCGGCGAGTCCTCAATTCCGCCCAACAAGTCCGGCGAGTCCTTGCTATCCAGCAAGCCYGGCGAGTCCTCAATTCCGCCCAAYAAGTCCGGCGAGTCCTTGCTATCCAGCAAGCCTGGCGAGTCCTCAATTCCGCCCAACAAGTCCGGCGAGTCTATTCTATCCAGCAAGCCCGACGAGTCCTCAATACAGCCCAGCAAGTCCTCAATATAGCCCGGCAATACCTATTGCTCCTATGGATTAAAGCCCTGATTCCCCGCAATTTGAAGCTTCGCCCTTTGAAAATGCCGGTATTAGATTTACAACTAAGGGGAGCGCATATATATCCGAAGAATTTATTAACAATCGACCGTTTTCCTTATTTATAAGACCATAATAATTAAAGAAGTTCGATATATTCGGGCTTCGTAATAATATTTTTAATAATATAGTAAATKTTTTATATTACGATAAATTTTTAATATATTCGTTAWTTAACGAATTTATAAAAAACGATACGTTTTTAATTTATTTAATATTTAAAAACGCGCTTATCGTTAATTATATACCGAACCTGGCTCCCCCGTACGAAAAGGATGCCTATTAAAATTAAAATTCTAATTCCGACGTAACGAACGATAACCTTAAAAATCCTRATATCGACCTAACCTACCTTAACTTTTCTCGGGAGGTCTTTAAAGAAGGTTTAATTAATATTAGAAATTAAAAAAAAAATTTATTTAATAAAAAAAATTACGAATATATTATCCGCGAATAAAATATAAATTTATTTTATTTAAGAAAAACGGGCGTAAGAATATAAAATATACGGATAATTATTTAAAAAGTAATTAACAGTTTTATTAATTATTTAATTTATTTTAAATTAATTTAATAAAAAATGAAGAATATATAATAAAATTTTAACCTTGAACTTTACGGTTTAAATTAATTAAATAATGTAATTTTTTTAAAGTTTATTTTTTTAACACGTTATTTTATATTATGATTCATTAAATTATAATATATTTTAATATTTCGGTTATTTTTAAAWATAAACTTAAATATATTATTAATAAAATATATATAATATTAAAAATATTTTTTATTCCGGCGTTTTTATTTTTTCTAAAATTATTTATCCGGTATAATAGCTTTAATTAATATATTTATAGATTTTAAATATTTATAAAAACCCCGTATTCTTTTTTTCTATATTGCCTTTTTTTATTATTTTCTTTCGWTAATTTAAACCGATTATTATTATTTAGATTTATTTTAAAAGACTTTATTATTTTYAATTATATTTATTTTAATCGATATTTAAATTTTTATAAATATAAATTAAAATATCTTTGTTATAATATAATTATTTTAATAATTTATATTGTTATAATAATCGTAATATAATAAATTTTAATTTTCAAAATAAACCCCGGGTTATTCTTATTAACAACTGTAATTATTAATTAAAAATAGAAATTATCGAAATTAAACTTAATTATTTTATATATTACGATTTTAATATAAATTATTTAAACGGATTTTTAAATTTTATTTATTATTTTTTAACTTTTCTATAAACCGATTATATTATACCGAACTTTAATATTCAAAATAAACCCCGGCTTTTTACCGAAAACGATTATTATTATCGGTAATAAAAGGCAGAAATTAAAAATATTATATTTAATATATTTAAAGTATATAGCTAACGAAATAATTAATTTAACGGAATAAATAATTCCGCTCGTTATTATCCGGACTATTTATAAGGCGTAGGAATATCCCCGTATATCCGCTCCGTTTATTCCGGTAATACGATTATATTTAATCTTAATACGGACGGTCCGTTATTTTTTATAAATAATTATTTTCCAAAAATAAATAAAATCTTTTATTTTTCGTAATTTAGTAATCCTAAAAGCCGTATTTATAGCCCTAATAACCTATCTAATTACCTTTTAAATAGTTATAATAATATTTTAGAGGTCCCGTTTTATAACCCGATTAGTTTTGTTTATAATTTAATAAATTTAACGACTTTKATTTTTAATTTAACCAGCCCGTTATCCATTTTCAGCCCTATAAACCCGCTGCCTGCTTTCAGCCCAATAGGCTCGCCGCCTGCTTTTAGCCCGGCGAGCCTTATTTATAGCCCGATAAGTCCCGTTTATAATCCGGCGAATTTAATTTATAATTTAATAAGCCCGCCGAATTTTATTTACCGCGTAATAAATTTACCGAATTTTATTTATTACCCAGTAAATCTTTATATTCCGATAAATTAAAATTTTGGTTTTTCGCGGCTTAAAATCCTACCGAATAATAATATTCCTAGAAACCCGCTTTACTTTATAAATAAATTATATCAATTTATATTAAAGTTATTTTAATTCGTTAATTAACRGTTTTCGTATTAATATTTAAATACAAATATAAAGCCGTATTCTTTTATTAATAAATTATATACGCTTATATTAAGGTTACTTTAATATATTAATAAATAATTATTTTTTTAATTTACGAATAAATATAAAGAATTATATTTTAAATTACCGCTATATTTTTCCTAATTTAATTAATTTTAATTTATTTATAAATAATTATCGCTTTAATTCGTAAAAAAAGAATTTATAATTTTAATTTTTAAATAAAAATATAATTCCTCGATATAATATTAGTTTACTTTTTAAATATATTAATTTTAAATTTCCGGTTTTAAAAAATACTTTTATAATAAAAGATTTTATTTAAAATCGTTTATTTTTTTTTCCGATAAAATTACGTTAATTTAAAAAGTTCGAAATATCCGGGTTTTAAATCGATATTTTAAATAATACGGTAAAAGTTTTAATCCGTAAAAAGGCTTTAATCCCTTCGTTAATCGAAAGGCTTAAAACCGGTAATACCGTATCGGTTTTAACGGTATTTAAAAACGCGTTTACCGTTCATAACATTTTAAAAAGATATATTTAAAACGGTTTTTATTTAAAAAAATAACCCGGATAAAAACCTTATCTCTAATTCCGATATAATATAAAATAAATCAAAAGATCTTAATATTTATTTTATATATTTTAGTTTTCCCCGGGATGTTTTAAGTAAAAGGTTCGTTATTTTAAAAAACTTAAGAAAGGATTTATCTAATAATAACGGTTATAAATATATCGTTTATAATTAAGAATTTAATATTATTATATATATTAAGGTTAATCGAAAAAAAATACGGTAAATATTACGATTACGGTCAAATATTCTAAAAGGAATTAATAAAAAATAAAGATATAAGAAAATGAAATTTACGAAATATTATTCGGAAAATAATAAATAATTTTATTTTTTTAAATAATATTTTTTATATAATCTATTAAACGTATAAATAAAAATCGGAATTAAGGAAAAATTAATATAAGCGATTCGTAATAATTAATTTTATTTACTTAATAAGRAAATTATAATTATAATATTTTTAAAATAAAGYTTAAACTTTTATTTATAATTTTTRWAATTATTTTCTTTTAAATTATAAACGAATAATATAATTATTAATTAATAGTAAATTAAAAAATATATATAAGTTTTTTTATTTTATTTTAGCCGGATAACGTTATACTTTTATATTTTTTTTATACGATATATACGTATAATAAAAACTCTAAATCGATTTAAATCCGTTAAGTAAAACGCTCTTAGCCTAGCTCCTTTTACCTTATTCTCGATATGCCTAGAAGAGAAAAAAAAAAGAAAAAATAGCGAAAACAAAAGGAAAAAGGGGATTGCCGCCGACTTACCAAATCTTCCAGCTCAGCCGGATTCCTTTCTCTCTTTATACCACCCTCCCCTTTCCCCTCCCCTCCGCTTCTCTTAATCTTTCTACGCTATTCTCTTTAATACCGTTATAGACCTCGAAGATAAGTTTTTACAGGGAAAGGACGCCGTTTTAAGGCCTCGATTTACCCTATTCGATTCGGTCGCAATAAAATAATACCCGGAGTCTTTTTTAAAGGTTTATTAAATCTCCGTTAATATAGAAATACCTATAATATTATTTATACTTCGTTAAAATTTATAAATAATAAGTTTTCGGGTTTTAATATAAAAATCTAATAATTAATTATAAAATAATAATAATATTTAACTAAAGATAAAAAATACGTAATTATTTAAACTTACGGCGTAAGAATCGATTTATTTAATATAATAAATTAAGCTATATCTATAATATTTAATTAATTTAAAAAGATTTAAAAYATTTTTTTTATTAATATTTTAGAATTTAATCGTTTCGGATTTTAATTAATATAAACAAAATAGCGAATATAATATATATAAAGGACTTAATAATCCTTTTTCGTTAATAAAAAGGAATCGATTACGTAACCTTGGATTTTATAGTTTTATAAGGTAATTAATTAATTAATTAATATTTTTTTAATATAGATATTTATTCAAAATCTTTTCAAACGGAAATATTATTATTATTAAAGCTTTAATAGCGATTTTTTAGATTATAACGCTATTAATTTTYAAATTTTATAATTAGTATATTCCCCCGATATAGCCGTAATAATATTTTTYCGTTAACTCTTTTATTAATAGCCGTTATTTTTAGTTTTATTAAATTTTAATTTTCGTTAATTATTATATCGTAGGTTAGCCTTGTTTCGTTAATTTTAATTAAGTTAACGGCTTTTAGAATTTAAAATTCTAAATATTAGGAGTCTTATTTTATAAGATAAACCTTAGTAAATAATAATTTAACGTTTAGACGTTCGGCGGTACTCTTTCGCGCTATTTATTATTTAAAATGGAAGGATAACCTGGAAATAAGAGAAATACGAAATAAAATATTTCTAATTAGCGCTAATAACGTCTTATATATTCTTACTATATATTTAACTTATTTAATAAATAATTATAATTAAATAGAATCAGTATCGTAATTAACTTTAATATCTTTTATACTATTTATTAACGCCRGCTTCGTTTATTTCCAACGACGATAGCCCCTCTTTTTTTTAAATAACGTATTTAAATCTATTTTTCGTAAGGTTTCTAATAATTATAAGAGAATAAAGAGATATTCGGATTTATAACGCAGGCTCCCTAGCTGGCCGTAATTGCGTTATTTAAGCAGCTGGAGTCGGTATATACCGTAACTATATAGTACCAATATATTAGCGAATAATTTAAAGCCTTTATAATCGTAAATRTATCCATATATTATTATAGCCAGGACCCAGACTCTAAGTCTAGGCGCTGCTAATACCGCCGAGCTTACGGTATACTCCGTCTCCCGGAACGGTCTAAGTAGAATAATTACYWMTATAGCTTTATATATTATAGAATAAGATTATTACGTTAATAATTATAATAACTATATAAACCGAAAGGCGAAGACTTTATAAGTAAATTATATTATCGTTAATAATCCGGATTTAACGGAAAAATAAAAATAATTCTAATTATCGTATTTATTAATAATAAAAAAAGATAAATATTATAAAAAAATTTCTAAAATAAAGGATTTAATTTTTTATATTTCGAAGCGGAAAGCGAAAATTATATTAATTTCTAATTTTTTTAAGAAAATATACCGTATAATATAATAATAAATTCTTATAAATCCTTATATATAAAAAAGAAAACTTATAATCCAAATATTAAACCTATTATATAACGTAATATAATATACGTATTCTTTATATTTTTAGGATTTAAATTTTAAAAATACGCGATATTATCGATTTACTATTAACGATAAGCGAATTAATCTATTAAATAATTATTTTTTCGATTTATAATTAATAAATTAATTAAAAATTTACCGATTACGGAAAGAAATCTTACTATAATTATCCGGAAATTAAATAAAAATATAAAAATAATAAGATTTTTATCAAAATAAAATATCCGATTATAAAAAGTTTTTAAAAAATTAAATAATAACTTAATATTTAAAGGTAATTATCCTTAATAAGTTTAAGCCGATAAAGTTAAAGAATATCGTCGTAAAAGGATTATATAAAGAATTATTAAGTATTAACGGTAAAACGCTTATACCGGCAATACCGAAAACTTACGTAGCCTTATTATAAAAAGCTAAGTAACATATATATAATCCGATATATACGCGTCTTTATCTGCGGCTAAATCCAACCGCCAATAGGGGAGTGTCCATATTACACGTCCTGAAGAATCTTCAACGGTCAAATAAAGTTTGGGAGATGCAAGAATTGCCACGCACTTTGATGATGAAGGCCTGCTAGTCGACCGGCTTTGAGGGTCAACATGAGGGTCAACCATGAGAGGATCAGTGAGGGATCACCGACCAGGCATCTTTGGTGTTGACCAAGACACCAGCCTACAGCCATCCTGGATGTTCTGTGACGAGAAGGGTCCGTTAGTCATTCATCTCTTGACAGCCTCGACAAAACCACAGTCGCCCTTTGTGTAGCTGCTTGGGTCCGTCCGATAGATAAATGTCCGATGAATACCTCAAGCGGATCGACCATGTCTCGCATAATTCAACGAAATCAATACGCTTCTGCAGAATATTCACACGAAAAGTCGAGACCATGCTAGGTGCGCTGACAATCCCTCTACGTCAAATTTCGCGTTTTAGCTGATATGTAAATAATAAGAAAACTTCAGCTCCTTCAATGGCAGGTCAGCCTGTCTTCCAGCCTGCGAACGGAAGAGCAAGTCAAATTCCTCTTCCCCACCCAAGTGATGGCCATGCTATCGAGAAGGAGAAACAGCGGGACCTACCCTCAAAYGCCGGACAACTAGCTGTTACTCTGCATTCTCGAGGTCCGTCAGAAGCAGCGCGATCCAATGCGGCTTCTCTATCGCTGCTGAAGGAAGTAACAACCACCCAATAGAAATCGACAGGTCTTGCCTCCCTACCTGAGAAGTTGATACAAGAGCGAAAAGGGGCCCTTCTGCAGACGTCGACTCGGAATGCTCAAGGTCAACGAAACCAAAGACATCGACGAGGATCAAAACGGCACCGGCTACAGGGTCACTTGCAGCTTGTTTTATCTTGGACCCGATAGATGCTACCTGGCAATAGAACGTAAAAGATACAGAGACCCTCGGACGTCCACAATCGACAAACGATATCTGACGGGATTAGGCCAACCTGTCTTGCAGCCCAGAGAGCGTGACACCGTGAAGGGTGGCAAATGAATAACACCATTCCTTCCCATACCTGAGCCAAGCTACCGCAAGGCTTTCTCCTCCCCCTCMTTTCTTCGCAATCTGTCGTTTCTCCTCTCTTCCASAGCACACATTTCTGGGTCTGGAAGCCTGCGAACGGAAGAGCAAGTCAAGTTTCTCCTCACCACCCTGGTGGTGGCCATGCTATCAAGAAGGAGAAACACTGCCAAGAGGTGCATTCTCAGGGTCTGTCAGGAGCAGCGCGATCCAATGCAGCTTCTGTATCGCTACTGAAGGAGGTATCATCCCACGACCAACACCCAAACAGAGTTAAACAGGTCTTGCCTTTTCACTTGAGACATGGATCCAGTAAGAAAGCCACAGTGGCAGTACCAAGCATTTTCCCTTCCACCACCGGGGCCAATAAGACCAAGGACCAGAACGCGGACGGCCTTTGCGAAGACGCATTGTCAAGGAAAGAAACAAAGGACAACCGACATCTTAGTCATGGCCTTGGAACTATCGTGAAACCGAGTGTTTAGAGGTCACGAACGAGAAAGTCGGTAAGGCCGATTGGGAAAATGCATGGATTGATCCACCTATTGGCAGGAATCTGCGTCCACAGCACCCGGTGGAGGAACKCAAGGCTCCCACAAATACCTTTGCGGAGCAGCAAGCTGTAGATCCTAAGGCGGCCATGTCTGTCGTTGAAGCAGTCGGAAATCCTCCAGAAAGGATCAAAGAACACGCCGTCCGCGTGGCCAATATAGGAATCGTGCAACCAACGGCAATGACGGTAGAGGAAAAGCGCGAGATTCGACGGATGATAATCAAAGAACATAGGAACCTGTAGCGAACATCCACTTACGTCCCGTGGAGGTGAAAGAGATTTGAACATCCCCCCATCTATTGTGGAATCATTTTGTGGCATATTCGACGGACGTTCCCACTTTGGACCCTGACGAGACGGTGTTCTGGTACAACGAAATCAAACGAGTCATCGCAGACCGCGAACCCTTCCTTGTCGCAATTATCAAGGGAGATCATTCATCCCGAGGTTTCCGGGAAGCTCGCAGACTCAAGCAAGAGCATGTTGCCTCCTCACCTGAGACATCCAGACGAAGATCTACCTACAAGGGACTCCTGAAGCCAGAATTTATCCATCTCTGGAGCACCAAAAGTTTCTACCCTCAAAGAGAAGATGGACACAAACGGCGGCCAGTCCGTTCGTACAGCCCTCGCAGACGACATGGGTCTCGGCAAGACTATACAGGCTCTTGCACTGATGGTGTTCAAGAGACCTATTGATCAATTGTCCACGGCGACCTTTGTTGTTGCTCCGGGTTGATGAAACCGTGGGGACGAGGGATTGATACTCAACTCAAAATGGACGCAAAGCACAAGCTCAAGACATTCGTGCTGCACTCCTGCTACATGAGTGGGAGACCCTCAGAACTTACGACGTGGTCCTCAAAAATGTAAAAAGTCTGCTGTAGAATCGTAAATAGAATAGGCAACAGACAAATGGAATGATCTGGATGTGGAAGCCTGTCTTGATTATTGATCCTGTACGGATAGGGAATTCAACATATATGCACGTGTCCGAAGCATGAGCTGCATGAGCGTTACTGTGCAAGTGATGATCTGCTTGATCTTTCTTACGGCATGTGAACAGAGCCTGTTTTCGATGATTGAGCCTTGGACGGTTGGGCCCTGGATGTCATGGGTCGTGATATTACCATTCCGACAGCATTATGCAAGCAACCGGGTCAATGAAGATGGTGGCGAAGGATATTGCATTTGAACGCCATCTGAACCACAACAAACCCAGGGAAAGTAGCGGATTGCTCCTAACAAGTAATCCACCCTCCCTCTCCAATCATAAACATGACAATGATGTGGGAACGTCCACACAAGTCTGGCCCTACCAAGTAGATCGAAGTGTACGGGCTCGAGGGATCGCCGAGATTAATGTCGCTGGCGATGAAGTCATTGGTCAATGATGGGAGAACAAGAAGCCAAAGGTGGCGGAGCTCAGTGAATGAGACTATACTTTGAGTTTGTGTATCGTTTGCTACGGGGAAGGAGGAGGTGAGGACGACAAGCGGGTTCACCTGGTAGATGCTTTGGCAAGGGACATAAGACAGTCGAGGTGAGCAGTGGCTCGAACGACAGGCGGATTCACTTCGTCGCACACAGATGGGCCGATGGAGCAGACCTGGGCTTGGCGAGGACGGAGTCGGTGCAGTGGCTGGCCTGCCAATGGACATGAGGCAGTCGAGGTGGATGCTCTAGTCGGCCGACTGAACAGACTCGGGCCTGGCGAGTCGGCCTGCCGAAATGGTTCGGACGGCTGCCAACCAGGTCGGATAATCTTTGTCGAAGCGGGCTCTCCCCAAACGTCGACTTGCCCAAGACCGGATGAACCAGACAACGGTTTCGTCCTTGTGTTAGCTCTTGCAATCGGACAGCGGAGGGGTCAAGGGGCGTCAGGTGTTGTTCAGAGTCATGACTCGTACCCTCCACATCACGCTTGGGAAATCTGCCGGTTCCCCATGTCCTGATCGAAAGCGCCCTTCCATCCCACCCCGTGCGAGTGAGGGTAATGCCGTGACTGTAGTCGCTACGACTACGAGAGCAGAGGAAGAAGACATTTTGTATAACCATGATCATATTCTTTCTTGCCAAAGGAGTTGGTCCTTGGTCCTTGTCATCGTCATCCTCCTCCGTATCATCGGATCAATCCCACCACTGCTCATGTTTCCGTAGTGACTGACACCTCAAAAACTTCACATTTTCCGCTCTTGGGTCCATCCACGATAATATCCTCGAGAATTCTAATCGGTCWATTGAATATCATAACTCTACAGTAATACCCGAGCCCCGTATGCTCGCATTGTTCTGGGCCAAAAACACCCTGATTGCAATGGGGACCCTGAACCAGGCGTAATTTCAGCCCAAACAATTAAAATCACACCTTTTTGAACCACTTTTCGGCACGCCGAAAAGGCAAGACCTTGTGAAGTGTATGATTGATGGTTTGTTCTCTGAGGGACAAATGACCAATTATCTACCTGTGCCAAGTTCCTGTTCTAAGTAGATGTCCTGTAAATATGTACATGAAAGACTCCCGTGCCATGCCCGTGACAGCATCCCCTCAGCCAAACAAAAGCTCTATGCCTCCTCGCATGTATCCATGTTGTGTAGATCATATGTTGAGCTTCATGAAAGAGATGTCCGAAGTAGCGCTCACTAGTGAAGCGTAAGATGGCAGGTTGATCGATCAAGGCGGTGCTTGGCTAGCGAGTTTCGTAGTAGGAACAGTGTCAATTCACGCTGGTGCAGTAGGTGTTTTTGATTCAGGTACTTGTTCAGAAACAGTGTGCGGTGCTTGCATAGCGCGCACTTTGGGCGTTTGGACAATAGGTTACTTGCGTGGTCGACCGGGGCCTCGTTTAATAAAGCGGGATAAGCGACGTAGATGGATCCACTGGGCCCTGTTTAGGTGCTCACACCGTATGCTTCCTGGGACGTCCAGGGCGGCGGCGTGCTTTGGGACTTTGCAAGGGACCGAACGACAGTGTTGACGGGTGATTCTCATTATACTCAGTGACAAGGTCATCTGAGTTTCCGAGCTCGCTCAACTTCATCCATATATCGTCCTCAGCCCCGTATCCTTTCCATCTAACAAGGTCAAGGACACGTATCTGTCCATTGCGCATTATGATTTCCCTGTTCCGGTATGGTCCTGCGTACTGCTGCGATAGTTTCTTCCCATTCAAGTAGGTAGCTGGCAGAGCATATCCCTTGTGCATTCGAATGACGCTGATTCGCCGACTTTGAGAAATACAGGCGTGTGACTTCGATCGTAGTGCAGCTATTGGGACATCTGGGCAAAGGACAAGGCATCTGATGCGGAAGCTCGTGTAGCGACTGGTGACGGGTCGAGCTGCTTTGGCAAGGCAGCCAGATCAAGCGGTCTTCTGATTAAAAAGCCGTAGGTTACTTCGTTCGGTGGAATCGACGTCGTTGATGATTTCGTGTAATTCACATGCTCTTAAAGACGAGGAAGCAATAAGGGCCATAGCAGAGGATCGTCCAATGCGAAGGGCAATCTCTGCTATTTTATTCGTCCTTTCAGAGCTATCATCTGTCTGAAGATGGTATGCCGCTGAAAACAGTAGATCCCAGGCTGGGTGAAAACCTCCGTCAATAGGCCTGACATGAACTTGCGATCTCTGTCAGAAACAATCGCTGAGGGCAAACCCTAATCTGCGAGGTTGAGGCGATCCAATAGTGATTTTCCCTACATCGCAGCCGTGAAGGTGTTCTTGCCGGCGATCATGGTGATTCTCTTGCTATATTTGCAGGTGACGGACGTAACAGTGTCCAGCCCATCTACTATGGTAGGCGAAGCAAGGATGAAATCCATTCGATCGTATGACTCAGCACGCCTTCTCCGGAACGAAAAATGCTGTTACCTTAAGAAGCACCAATCGACCTCCTCGTGGTCCAACAGCACGTAGAGCGTCTCGTACGCGCTCATTATTCCTATAGACAGCATTCACTGGATCGATGGATAGAGCCAATTCAATCTCGTGGCCTTGGAGAAGCCATCGGAGCGTACTGTTGCACGCCGCTGATGGAAGAATTCCGCCCATGGACAGACGTACTCCGTCCATGGGCAGATACGTCCGCTGATGGGAGATGAGCACGTCTTTTGCGCATGGGCCCCCGTTCTAAAAGGCCATAAATCACCGCATCCGGAACGGAGAGCTCGAAGCTGAGCAGGAGATCCTATTATCCATCCGAGGCCATGCCTAACACTCGTAAAGGCCCCATCGCGATACCCCCAAAAACAGCGTATTTGACCTTGAGCCATGAGCAAGAGCCCCGTCCACTCGAGGCCTTGCCTGACCCCCGAATGCACCTATTTAATCATGTAGAAAAATCTGAGCGTAAAGTAGAGACTTCAGTCCTTATCCAGCACCGAACGTATCCGCCCGTGGACGGTCGTATGCCCCCATGCATAGGTCCATCCTCCGACAGTGTTACCCCGCACGCTAAAATATACCTTGAACGGTGAGATTTTCCAGCCCGCCCCTAAGTAAGCAGTAGGTCCAGAGGCGCCGTCCACAAGCCAGCCAGCCATCCATGAGCCAAACAACGTGCAGTCAGTCAGCAATTCTTGCAAAATTGAAGCGTGGTCTCCGAGGTCGAGCCAAAGAGGGAATCTCTCCAAAATGAACAGTGAGTATGAGGCCGGGTGGCCTCGAATTACTCCAGTGATGGTGAAATGAGAACCTCCCAAGGCCAAACATGAGAGCTGAAGCTGACTGCTGAGCACATAGACATGATGAGTGAATGGGCCTTGCTGGCATAAGCACCGGCGTCATTCCTGCTCCGTCGGGCTAGCAGTGGCAGCGGGTGGTTTGGCGCTACCAGCGCCGGCTATGGGGTAGCCGTAYATGCCGCCGCAGCTTCGAGTGGCGGCTGCTGCTGCGATAGTAGCGGAGAAAAGCCCGTAGAGTTGGTCGACGGGGGAAGTTATGCTGGAGATCGATGGGATGGAGCCGTGGGAGGAGCCGCGGCGGATGATGTTGGATAGAACGAGTGTATTTTGTGGGTAGCCTCGAAGATCTTGCCGCGGGTTGCGAGGGTGTAGTCGGCGGTGGACTACTGGGAGATTTCGGCGGGGTCGAAGTTGGTTAGCAGCAAGGATTGTTTATCCGGATGGAAACGTAGAAGATAGGGTACTCCGCGTGCCTGATTGTGACCTGTAACTCGTCAGTGGAATTGAAGGTCTTGAAGCCGGTATTGTATAGGTCTGTACAGGAGTCGAGGGTTTTTGGGTCTTAGACTGGAGTACTATAAGGGTTATGCCTGCTGTCGACTCGCATCGTGTCTCACGCTTGTCGACTCAGATTTTTGTARCCGTAGTGAGTTCTGCTCTTCGTATTTGACTGTGCTTTCTCTTATGTCACCCCTAAGCTCCTGCCTTGGACGTCCGATCTGATCTGTTCAATACGGGAATCCTCGTTCCTGCCGCCGCAGACCCGCGCCTCAAGGCAGTGGCGAATGTGTTACGGGTCGACATTGTCGGTAATCGAGCGAGGATGGGAGACGACGGGGTTGTGAGATATAAGTTAGACCTATAAAAGCTTCAGCTGCTCGAAAACAAATACATGTTTCAATGTGAGCTGGTTGAGGCGTCGCTTGACTTACTCTTATAAGGACGATCGATGGAAGTGTCGTGATCCTTGTCTTGTCGTTCGCTTCTGGTACGTCACTTTTTTGTAATCGCTACGTATTTGCCTATTAATAGAGAGCAGCCCAGGCTTCCTATCGTCAAGATTGATCCATTGGACCGTGGGTCTGGCGTAACGACTGATCTTATTGCGGACTTCCCCTGGGAGATTAAGGAAGTCGGACTGGCTCGCAGTGTCTTGTGTGTYACGTTTCGAGCGGACTGGCAGACCCTTATGCTCATTGTCCATTCCGAGGAGGGTCTTTGATCCCCCGGCTCCGTCTGAATGGTGGGAGGACACATTCGGGCGAAGATTGGCTGACGAATTGACGGGTGAGCGAAGTTGGTTGGAGCCAGGTTCTTTTCTCGATGCCTGAAGCTGTCTTTTGCGGAGCTAAATAGACTGACTACGCCTTCTCCGGGGATAATTTGATTACCAGTTCTCGTTGAGATGATAGGCGGCTTGTATGTAGTGTGGGTTGCAAAGCAATTAACAATACGAAAGATAACAACTCGAATTGCCCAGATTTTGAAAACATTGGTCACTGATTTCTTTCTACTGCGATGGGTTTATGTAGCTCCCCAATTCGTCTTACAGGGAGTATACTGTACTGTTCTATGATTCAGCAGATCATCCTRATGACACAAGAAGACGAGTTCGTAAGGGCGCACTGAATTAGACCCTCCGCCGAGGAGATCGCCTCACTCAGTGATATAGTATACACCGACAACAAATGCTGTCGTATGCTTGCTGTACGACTTCTCTGCCGGTCGCAAGACGTGTAAGACGTCCAGGTAAACCGATTCCGAGCAATCTGTGAATTGCATGATATTGTCTGTCCGCGAATGTCGGTCGAAAGGATCCTGCGAAGCTGAAAATTATCAAAAAAGCAGATGCCGAAAGCAATATTCATGGTAGTGACATACCTTCGATACAGACTTCGTGTTCCCTTCCTTCTCCATGGTGGGCGAGGTGAAACCCGGACGGCCAGAAGCCGTTCAAGAGCTGGGGRAAAATCCGATAGGAGGGAGTGTGTGTTTTAAACCGAGGTTCTTCCGCTGCCTTCTCTCAAGATATGGCCAATTCTTGAGCTCACAAAGGCTTCGATTGCTTTGAAACCCTAAAGGCTGGTAATTTGCGTATTGAAGATAATCCTTGAATTTTTTTTGATTTTTTGAACAGCTTTGTTGTGGCAAACGATACTGTCGAAGTGTAGACCCCACACTCCAAGGGTCGGCAACGACTTTTGTCACCGACCCTCGTCCCATCCCAGAAAAAATGGTATCAGGGCAGATCACAAAGGACGGACACGACGAGTAGACGTAGGGCACAATGCTCTAGAATTCTCTTGCGAGAGCCAACAGCGAAACGAGGTTCAGGTATATAGGAGGCAAGGCTTCCGCAATACCGCAAGAGCAAGAACACCATAACGCTCATCAAGTGTCACCGCACGAGCAACAAAAGCACTTGACACTCAACGAGATACCCCACTTGACATCAGCAATGCGCTCAGCAAGAGAAGCAAACGGCCGAAAATGTACAGCCAAATTCTCAGCCGATTACCATGCAGACACCTCAGCAACGTGCAGCTCGTGCACCTCTTGCACCAGAGAGATTCAAGTAACTGAAGAAAAGGTGAATCACAAGCACGACAGTGTGTGCAACATCCGGCGTCACCTTCGATTTCAACACTGTCGATCGATCATGCCCCTTCATCACTCAACCACCACTTCAACTTGTTTGGTCATTCGACATCTCGAAGCTTCACCGACGTCATCACCACGTGGGAGGGTCGGCGTCGCAAGATTGCTCTTTTTGCGATTTTCGAAGACAGGGCCGGAAAAGCCAAGAGAACAAAGTGTTTGAGATACGTAGAGCTACGATGCTATGCTTTCGATCTTCAAGGCCTTCCTGGAATCAGGAGCGACGGTTGACCAAGTACAATGGTTCGACATCGGATTCAGAGTACTTGCAGCCTCGAACTCTCGGCTGCAAAGACAGCCCTTGAAAAGCATTGTTAAGAATCAATGTCGTCTATAGGTTTCGGCGGTCCAAGAAAAGGACGCGGTAGGCTTACTCTGAGGAAGTGCTGCGCGACAATACTAATTAGGATACAGAAATACTTGAAATGTATAATGGAGGTCTATATGACTCCCGAGATCCCGGCCAATGAGATTGAGATAGCTCTCACAGCGAGAAACATCGATCCCAAGGATTCTGCTTACAATGATGAAGCGCTTAACGACCTTTTCTTAGTAAAGCTTCCAGGCCAGCACTTTCTCCGGAGCTGAGTCTAAGGAACACAAGTCTACGATCGGCAGTCCTCGCTAGATCAAGAAGGTGTTTAAGTTCGACAAACTAGCTAGCAACGACTATAATAAAGGTTGGAAAGTTGATTACGATAACGAGGACGATAAAGAGGGTTCGGACGGAGGCGAACGGTAAGAGATTATCGTATGAAAGCGACATGCGATGAACGCTGTTGGTCAAGAAAAGTAGAAGGTTCACAAAAATCCGATTGCTGAGGCATGCCATAAGGTGACGTCGATGGTATTCAAGAAACATTCCGCAACAGGTTTTTGATGAACCGATCGTCACCTTGGTCCGAGCTCGGGAGCGACGGCTYAGTGAGGCGTGGTAGGTTCGCTRTACCAGGGAGGAACGAAGGAACAAGGGGGAGGACCGATTGACGGGGAAGGCTGTGGTATCAGCTGCTGAGGTGCGAAGCTGTTACAGGGTTCATTGCTGGTGGATTTCAATTCATTCTCTATTATTTCCTTGCATCGTAGGACGATGAGGGTGTACCAGGAATCGTCACGGCAACATACATTATACTAGTCACGCCAGACGACCGTTCTCCCTCCTCCTCTGAGCAATTRAGCAGTAGCAGTGAGAAGGACCCATACGAGTAATATCACATTCAATGTGAAGTCACGGCACGAGGTTGCCATCCATCGCATTGACCTCTGCCGCAACAAGCCGTTCATTTTCGCTGCGTAACGGCAGCTGCTTGTAGAAACCTGCCCAGTACTCCAACTTGCCTGCATCATTATCACCATCTTCGTCATCAGTCCAACGATCCCATCCCAGCACTTCCCGACAGCCCCCTCAATCAGAACAATCCACTGCCACAGCACCACGCCACCTCCCCTCCAACAATCGAAAACGCCTACCACCGCACCGGCTACCATCGAGCACAAGTGGGACTATGTTACCGCTTTGCTGCCATTGCTCTCTCACGACATCCCTTTACCACTCGCCTTTGTCTGAACCCTCTTTATTATCCTCGTTATCGTAGTCAACCTTGCGACCTCCGTTATAGTCGTCGTATACCGGTAGTGGCTTGTTCTTGGTGCTAGCTGGCTTAACGAAATTGGAACATTTCTTGCRTTAGAAAGTTAGTCTAAGGTCGCTCGAACGTAGGTCTCGACCATACATTTTGACGAGAACTACCGATCGTAGACTCATATTCATCGGAATTCGCACGGGAGGTGGTGGTAGCCTAGAAGCTCCGTCAGCTTTGAGTGGCATGGGCGTTATTGATGAGACTCACACTCTCGTACGGATTGGTGGGAGCGCTGCTCTCGTCGGCTGAGCTGCTTACATGCAGCAACCACGAAGCACCCTGCGTCTTTCCTCTCTCTAGACTGGAAGCTGCCGAAAGTCTTGTTGAAACTGCATGTTGGTTGATTTTCGAGCCGGCTCTGGTCCAAGTAAGGCTGCCGAAGCAGCCAGTCTAACGCGTGCGTCCCTACCGCCGTCTCATTGTTTCCACGCTGAGCCTTGAAAAAGTTATCGAGGCCTTTGATAACACCGCAGTTCTGTGATTTGTCCGGTGTTATATCCCTTGCACTTGATTCGCCTTTGCTTCATCGATACTGCGGATGGGACTCGTGGCAGGGCTCGAACGAAGCTTGTTAGTTTCTTTATTGGAGAAGGATGAGATGGCCTTGAGGCGCTCGACCGTTGGGAGGTGGATGGTTCGGCTGCTTTCGCTTTTTTGAGATAGTAGATACCTCGCGGGAGCTACCTTAGTCTCATTGGTCGGGATCTTAGAATTTACATTGATCTTGGTAACATAATCCAAGTATTTCTGCACCCTGATTAGTAAAGTCCGGTGGCCTTTCCTCTATATAAGCTTACCGCGGTCTCAACGTTTCTACGCTGAGCCTTGAAAAGGTTTACACTCCTTGCACTGGAAGTGTATTCCCTTGGCTTCATCGATGCTGCAGATGCGACCTGTAACAAGGCTCGAACGAAGCTTGTTGGTCTCCTTGTTGGAGAAGAGGGCGGTGTCGATTAGACCGCAACAGGCGCCGGCACAGGCACAGGCAGAGTCGCCAGCGATTGATCCGCCGGAAATTTGGTTGCTGCGTAGCTAGCGCCGGATTTTGAGGGCCAAAGCATGGCTCTAGCTAGCATCACAATCCGCCGCCCCCCAGTTGTGAGAGCCTCAGTATGAATATGAATATGTGTATAAATGAATCTACCAAGTGGATGAGAACTGCGCCAAGCCGGTGTGGAACAACGTGCATCCGGTAAGCCATGGATGAGCCGTGGATGGATCAGCCCTGCTGATGCCCTAACAGTTTCCCACCAACAGAAAAAGCCCTTGCCCCAAGGGCTATTCATCAATCAAAAATACCATGGCAAGGGCTTCGGACGTAGTGATGACGTCGGTGAAGCTCCGAGATATTCAAGAATCGAAAAAGGTGAAGTGGTGGTTGAGAATAAAATCAAGAATTGTCGGAATCACACCCCGGAACATTGTCGTGATTTTTGAGAATTGGACCGGCCGAACCGGTGTGATTGGCGCAATATCCGAGGATCAGCCGAGTGAGTGCATGACAGGCCCGGTGGCCATGAGTGAGGGTTTCAGTGAGTGAGTCAGGCCCGGTGGCCTTGAATTGCTCCAGTAATATGCGAATTGAGCACCTCCAAGGGCCTAATGCTGGAGCTGAATCAGATGATTTGATGTAGGTGTTGGCATCATGAGTGACCGATTGAAAGGGTTGATGAGCTTTGATAGATGACGCATGCTACACAGGCCGTCATATTTGTAGTCCACCTTTTCTTGCCTGAATCTCTCTGGTGCAGCAGGAGGAGCGCGTTGCTCAGGTGTCTGCATGGTGTTTGCTGAGGATTTGGCTGCGGAGGTGTTGAGGGCATTCGTGAATTGTGCGTGTCTTGCTGAGTGTCAAGCGGGGTCTCTTGTTGCTCTTGTGGTGTCACAGAGGCCCTGCCTGCTGTATATCTGAATTTTGTCTCGAGCATGTCGATCCAGCATCTCGTGCTTGCAGCTGGTCCAAGCCGTTCTGCATCCCTGAGCCTTGTCTCGTACCACTCCTTGGCTTCGCCTTGCAGGCACTCGTAAATGTATGTTGGGTCCGCATTTGCGAGGTGGCCGGTGAAGCTGAGGTGGAAATGTGACGTGCACTGGCGTTGTCTTCGGGGTTTCTGGTACAAATCTTGCTGTGAGAGCGTTGAGGAGCTAACTGCTCGTCGCTGAAGCCGATCTGAATGGGCTCTGCGGGAGTCCGTCTTCGGGGTGTCATGATGTCGTCGTCTGGCCTAGATGAGAGGGACTGACTTGCGGCTTTTCTCAGGTATCCTTACTGTCTCATTGACATATTTCTGGCAGTGTGATTGGAGGTACTCGTCTGTACGATTGCTAAATGAAGTGGGTGTGTTGAGAGACTCTTCGCACTAATCTCTCCCCCGCCGTCGATGGCATCACGCCACGGCGAACCTCTTCCTTTCCCGATATCTCTCCCTCCTCCAATATCTCTTCCTTCTCCGTCTCCAACATCTTTTCAGCTACCGGGCGGATGCGACCACTGTAAAGCTTCTCCTCGTCCGACGGCAGGAAGAGCGTTTCGTAAAAGCTCGCAAGGACTGCATGTGGTCTGAAGGGAGCCCGCTATGGTGTCGCGTCCGGGCCTTTTCTTATTACTTTACCGCTAGAAATACTGAATGATGTCCATATAAGCTTTCTCCATTTGCCTGACTCTTGCGTAATCACTCCGTAGGCGAAGATCGAAAGAAGTCTTATCGCGGAGGCTTGCCTCCCGGCTGAAGTCGTATACGAACTCCAACTCACGACCGGTTGCTGAATTGGACTTGCGGACCGACCTTATCGAGATGGGGTTGGATCGACCTCCCCACTCGATCTCTGTCACTTGTCCGGTGTTACATTCCCGGCACTTGATTTGCATTCCCTTCGCTTCACCGACGCTGCGAAGATGACCTGTGGCAAGGCCCGAACGAAGATTGTTAGTTTCCCTGTGGTACATCATTTTGTTACGAGCCGATCTTGATACCATGATACCCAGATTGAGGCACCCGCCCGGTGGGTGCCTCAATATCTCATGATAGGAGCGGCGCAAAGATCTGATATCACCATCCGTTACATGGATCCCCTTCTGTCTTGGAGGGTTCTTCGTCGGGTGCTGAGACCAATTGAGCCAAATTTTCGAGCGCACACGCTGCTCTGGCAGTCTATAAGACCTTTCTGAGGCTTCACTAGTGAGCTTACACCGTGGAAATTGAGTGACATGACCCCTCTGGATCCCTTCTAGCGAGCTGCCGCAACCTCCCGTCGTCGCTGTCGACGTTGCCTGTGGTAACCCTTGTTTAATCTCGCTGCTCCCACAGGGTGCAAGACCGGTCCAAGTGCGTGTCATAGCCAGTTGCAACAGAGAGAGCCCCGGAGCATGGTTTTTGTCGCCCCGAACGTGTTGTAATCCTCGGCCAAATCCGTTCCGCAGGTCTCACCCACTTAGATCACCACTCACAAAGAGACCGCATTTGCAAGGGAGCGCCTGGGAACTGAGCCAGAAACCAACTTACTGAGGCCATGCCTGACCTTTGCATGCTCCCACCAGAATAGGCCCAAGAATACCGCGTTTGCAACGGAGAACTTGAACCCTAGGCAAACTCGCGGCCCTAATTAGGCCTATGTTGATGTTCATTCTTGTTGAACCCTCGAGCACTTATTCGCGCGTCGAGCTTGGTCGCGAAAGTGTTGCGCCTTATTATTGTCGCCATACTGGATATCCCCATAACGACGTATATGTTCGTCCTCCATAGTAGCGGCGTTGGACTATGGCTGCCGACTAWGTGCTTAGGTCCTCCACGGTGTGGTCATTACGACCCTCCGCCAGGGTGCTTCCACGCCTGCAAACCTGTACGCGTAATTTTATTGCGCCTGTGATACCATTTGTTCGTGTCCTGGATTGGGAATTGCATAACGACCTTGGGCCAGGTCCGCGACCATTGCGCAGTTCACCATCGAGCTGAATCCTCTATACGAGCCGACGGCACATATGAAGGAGACATGACGTGCTTATGGGTTGCATCACCGGGAACGCCTCACAATATCACCCTCTCTCTAGAAAAAGCTCGCCCTCAAGCCGAGAAAAAGAAAAGAAGATTCGCACCAGAAATAACGTTCAAAACGCCATGATTCACTCATCTCTGACCTATGATCCCAAGTGCGGAGCTCATGGACGCGATCCATGGACGGATCTCGGGTGCGGAGCACATATGAACAGAGCTCGRTGCATGAGTGTGTTTGTAGAACCCAAGCTCATAAAACCCACAGGGATCTGGCGACGGCGAAAGTGTGGTCACATCGACGTTGAGAGTGGCTCCGAAGCGAGGCTTTGATCGATTCAAGGACCGCGAGAGCAAATCCTAAAGAATTGACCAATCAACGTCCCAGAAAAGGAGAATGAGCCACCTGGAGAAGATTCGTGGTTTTGAGACCTAGATCCGAATCGCTCAAACCAGTGATCTCCCCAAGGTCGTGCCTGAATCGCCTTGCCTGCTTGTATTTGAGCCTCAAACGCAGTCTTTCGAGAGTGTCTATCCCAGTGATCACATCCGACCAATGAAGCCTCGGATCGAGCAGCTCTTTKGGCTAGCCATAGCAGCCGCTCCAGTGAGGGTTCCTAGGTCGAAGGCGTCTGAGGCCGAAGTGTGAGGCCGGTGCGAGTGTGATGGATAGCTAGGCTCCTCGGCTTTGCAAGGCACATGTGACCTGTCTTCTCTGTAGCCTCGGCTCTTGGTTGGTCTGTGTAGGTGGCACGAGGCTCTTGCAGGATTCGAGATGGAGATCTCTTCGAAATCGTGGAGGATGGGCAGGGTAAAGGCTTTGATTGTGAGAGTGACGTCTATGCGGAGAGTTGCAGGTAGAGGTCTTTTTCGGTGCAATAAGTGGTAGCGCCTCTGGTATTGACACTTGGAATGTCGTACTTTTCGGAAGTGTTGCAAGGGATAGCGAGCGTAGAGGTAATGAAGGGTGAGGTACGGGTTTGGGTGAGGAGCTTATCGAGTGAGAGGCAGGGCTGGATCCTGAGAGTGAGTTTTGGGAGGTGAGAGATCCCGATTGCGAAACGTAATATTGAAGGTGAAACTGAAGATCATGTCATCGTTCAAGAACAAGGACAGTCTACCCGGAGCTACATTAGGTTGCTTGGCCAGGGGCTCTCCTGGAGATAAAGTGTGGGAGCAACTCATCGTAGCAAAGGGCCAGGAGGAATAGTAATCACTCTGATGGGCTTCTCCTCCTGAGCTGTTTGATTGGGGGATCGTTTAGGTAGTCCTTTGTAAGGTAAGTCCGAAGGCGAGAATGTGAGGTAAACGTCCTCAAGTATTAGGGCTGTTCGCACTACTTGAAGTGATCGTTATCATCTTGGGCTCGCATCTTTGTCCAACTCCACGTTTGAAGCTGGAGACGGTGCATGGAAGCTAACAACCGAGTCCTATTGTGAAGTAAGCACAGACGTCAAATTCATTCAGGATCAACCTGACGGCTGCGACTGCGCTCTTGCCGTCGTCTCCCCTCGCATTATGCACTCTTCTTGTTGTTCCGGATTGTCCCTTTTTAATAAATGTCTCTGGGTTTGTAGTCTCGGTATGCGGATCTTCCTCCCTTAGATGCTCCTTCTGGGTTCTGACGTATGTTTGCGTTGGTTCTTCTAGGACCCTGGATATATGACTGGTCAACAAATCAAGCTCGAAGGGAAAATAGGAGTACAGCGTAGCCGCGAGGCAAAATATCGCTGAGGCGGTTGGAAGAACTTCCAAAAAAGAGCCAACGGCCATTTTCTTAGAAGCAGGATCTTGTGTGTACAGAATTCCCCAATGAATTGAGCTCTTGAGAAGGTCTAGATTGAGCTCTGGTATGCAAAAAAGGCAGCTCGTCAGCAAGAGTCTGAGAACGCTGTCCCCCGACGAATCGAGCTTCAGAGTATCGATCAGCAAGAGTCTGAGAACGTTGTCCCCCGACGAATCGAGCTTCACAATACTCATCTGCAAGAGTCTGAGAACGTTGTCCCCCGACAAATCGAGCTTTTGAGAGGATCTAGAATGAGATTCTGTATACGAAGAAGGCCGCTYATCAGCAAGAGTCTGAGAACGCTGTCCCCCGACRAATCGAGCTTTTGAGAAGGCACAAAATGTTGAGCGTTGGTATGCAAAGAAGACCGCTCATCAGCAAGAGTCTGAGAACGCTGTCCCCCGACAAATCGAGCCTCAAAGTACTTATCAGCAAGAGTCTGAGAACATTCTCCCCCGACAAATCGAGCTTCAGAGAACGCATCAGCAAGAGTCTGAGAATATAGTCCCCCGACAAATCGAGCTTTAGAGAACGCATCAGCAGGAGTCTGAGAATATAGTCCCCCGACAAATCGAGCTTCAAAATACTCATCAACAAGAGTCTGAGAACGTTGTCCCCCGACGAATCGAGCTTTTGAGAAGGCATAAAATGTTGAGCGTTGGTATGCAAAGAAGACCGCTCACCCGCAAGAGTTCAAAGGCAGAGCTTTCAGGGGTAACAGAAGTCGCCAGGTTGGGAAGGAGCACCCTTCCTTCAACAGCACAGGGCACAATGTATACGTTGGATGATGGTTGGATGATATTGCATGAAGATTCTAGCTACCATGTTAAGGTCTCCACCCACCATGGTCTCAACCTGATCAACAAACATGTTTCCTCCATCGTCGTACTCTAAAAAAATTGCTCCGAGAAAAATGCCGCCCAAAATGCCGCCCAAAATGCCGCCCAAAA
>MSTJ01000227.1:0-24026 GCA_001956345.1 Ramalina peruviana | reverse complement strand
CCTATGGCCTTACCTCTCGCCCCAACCTTCTTTGCAGCCTGAAAGACATCGAATCCCGCACCCGAGCCCAGGTCAACCACGGTCTCGCCCTCACGTAGGTTCGCTATCGCGAAAGGGTTGCCACAGCTCAAGCCCAGATTTGAGTCGGCAGGGGCATTTGCCAGCTCGGATGCCGAGTAGCCAAATGCTGAGGCTACAGCATGACTGTAGTTGCTGTCTCCATTCTCGGCGGCGGCGCCATAGTGGGAATTGACACTGGCATAAATGCTTTGTTGATCCAGCGAGGGTTGCGCGGTTGCTGGCGTGCAGGCCGATTTGGTACACATACCGGATTATTTGCACGAGACGGAAAAGTGAAGAGGAAAATTCAGACCAAAACTTGTTGCAGCGAGGCTTCTTGCTGTTGATGACGTCACTCGACCAATTGACGTCATCACATCGGTGCTTAGTCAGCCAAAAAAACATGAATCTGGGTCTCAACCGAGGCCTAATAATGGCTCCGAAGGCTCCTTTCTACATATCCATGCACGAGCTTCACATGCTCCCACTTCAACAGGCCCAAGGATACCGCGTATGGAATGCACAAGCTGAGCTCTGAGCAACCTCTTCACCGGTCAGAGGCTACGCCTGAGCCCCGCATGCTCCCACTATAACAGGTCCAAAATCACCACCTTCGCAAGGAGAAATCTGGAGGCTGACTAGGAGATTCGCTATTTGAAACTATCCTTGACCCTCGCGTGGTCCTATATTTGCAGGCCAATGACACCCAAGTGTGGTCGCTACAGACGAAAGGATGGTATCTGCAGCCTCTCTCTTTAAGGGTGAAAGCCTGGTCAGAACAACCCTTGAACCAAAGGTCGTGGAATACTAAGGCTGCCCCAGTTCTTCGGAAGCAGGTTTCTCCTGCCTTCCGGTCATCTACTACCTCCATGACAATCACGTGATAACTCATAGGTATACTTGGGCCAGCCGTAGGCTCGACGTCGCATAGTTGCAGTGTCCAGAAGTGCTCCGCGTGTCTTGTTAGCGAGCTGTCATCGAAGTATGTTCCCACAGCACCATTTGCTACTGCTGTTGTATACGTTTCCGTCCCTTTAATATCATCGGACGCGAACAGACTCAGCGGCTCCTCTTGCCTCAAGGTGGTTCTCCGCACACGTCCTGTGACATGGAGATGCAGTTGTAAAGATGCCCCATAGGGATCATTTGGAGACCTGCTGCTTACAGCGCGGAGCTTAAGAGCGCTCTTTAGTTCGCTCTCTGCATTGGTATACGATTCACCAAAACAGACTAGACCACAACTACTCGCCCAGGACCAGCTGGGAAATAACGCCTTGGCATCTTGACCATGTAGCGCACCACCTTGAAGCCGCCAATTCAGACCATAATGAAGATCAGGCGTCCACAGGCCAGCTACGTAGTCTCCGTGCAACAGCTCCTTAAACGTCATGGCGAGTCCTGCAATCGCCCTCAGGCGATCACTTTGTCTTGTAAGCCGTCGTGCCGTGTAGATCTCAACCAGGTCATACCAGTCTTGCACCGTCAGATTCTTACTTGCTAGACAAGCTACCATATCTATCAAGCTCGAGGTCTGGCCGCCGAGACTATATTCGCCGCCCTTAGCATGCCGGCTACGGCGGCATTCCCATAAAGTGTTCTCCTACGATTTGCGATTCGATTCGCAACTTCCTAGGCGAAGGGTCGTGGAGTCGATGAAGACAATTACTCCAAGCTCGGAATCGAAATAGACGCGTCTTGAGCGACCTGTAAGATAACGCGTGAGGCAATCATTGCAACGCAAATCTTGTGTCATGCTCAACGCCGATCCCCATCACCGTACGCAATGTTATAGTCGAGGAGGGAGCTATACGCAGAGGGACTGCTACTTCTTGCGCGATTGCGTGGGAAGAGCCGGGCTACCAATGAAAAACGCCTCCTTCGCAGAGCTCAATTTGTCAGCGTGGCTCGTTGGGCCAATGTGATGATGCTTCTAAGAGGATCGCGGTGGCGTGCCAGACCTGTCATGCCAATCAATCAGGATAGGGACCTTGACAAGTAAGCCGCTTACAAGGCATGGAATTCCTACCGCCTGCGCTGCGCTAACTCTATGGTCATCGCATCTAAGCCTGGCGAGCTTGATGGTTCGCACAAGAGGAAACAAGGAACCGGCAAGACCTCTTTTGGGACCGTCTTCATATCTGACCAGATCGGTCTCTCCGACTTCGCTTCGCAAGGCAAACGTCCTCAAGAATGGGCGATTCTTCTACCCTGAATAGTGACTCAGTCGCATCGCGATATTGGCCTGATCTCTACAGTCTGAGTGAAATTTGGAAGGCTCAGAGTTCATTGATCTTTGACAACTGTTCGGTTTACCATACTTACCTTGCAAACAGATCTGATCTTTTCAACCTCTTCCGCAGACTATCTTATTAAATCAAGGAGCAGTCTCATCGTGGGTATGGAGGTGAATTGGCCTAATGATGCCACGGCAAGTTTGCTTCCGCAAGATCTTGCATAAATCCTCACGTGCACCCTTGTGTATACTTCTTTAGTTGCAACGGGGGACGAAGAGGGGTCTGCACATGGACTGTTCCTCAATATATTTGGATCAAACACATTCATAGCGTCATTTAACTTACACACCTTCCGCAGGTGCTGATAAGAACCTGCCGCCCATTCGATGAGGATCCAACCTCACATTCATCAATATTGATTTTCGCGTCTCCATCACAAACGATCAACTCGTGACTCCAGAACTCGGTATCAACAGTAACGGTCAGAGGTATTGTCTAGAGCCAGACGTGCTCGCCGTGTCCTATTTCCGGGGATTGAAAGCACTACAAATAGTACTTCAATTCGATTCTACGGATTACCCACTTCTCTCCCGAGTCTCATGCTATCGTGATTCAAAATAAGCAGTGCACGCCCTGCTGCTAATTGGGAGTTCCTCGTGATCCCTGGAGCAAAGTCTGATGCAATGCCCAGGCTTCGACTTCTGCAGATTCTGAAACATTTTCGAGTCTTGATCACAGATCAGTATCTGGCAGTGCCACCGCTGGGACCGGTATAGTTAATCTCTTTGGTGTGTCCCTTATAGCTGGTCGGGTCTGATTCAAGACGTGACAGAGGCACCGCGTCAGGAGCGGGGCTGAGGTCCCAGAGCCAGTGGTGAAAAGAAATTCAAACATCTACTCCGCCGGGTCTCGCAACCCAGACCTGGCGAGCCGTTGCAGACAGCCTTGCTCAAGGAAGTCATCAAACTCCTACTGGTCTCTGTCCTCAGGATCAGACAGATGTCTCTGAGGCTCGATATTTCTAACGCTTTCGGACTAGATGGGGGATATGGAGAGTCACCAAAGCTGTGGGCCCTCTAGGAGGTAGACGAACATCTGCAGAATCAGACGCACATACGTGGCACCTTGCATCTATTGCGCATACTGTATGTCACCAATATGGTTTTTCGTGTGGTATGCCTTGTCGGCTTCGCTTTCTGAATTGATTCGGCGAAGAGTTGAGCACAAAGCTCTCTCATCTGCGACATCTTCATCAGGGCCAGCAATGTCTCTTCGCTGGCAGCCTATTCTAGGGATTTAAGAAATGCTTCCTGTGAGCTGGCGGATGATGCAGCCCCACTTTCACGCTATGCCTCATACTAAGGAGATGGGTGCAAGGCTTTGGGCGCAAGTTTCTTCGGTTTATGCAACAAATTGAGCTCAAGAGTTCATCTACAATGTGAGTCGATCTTCCATCCTTGCATACTTGAAGCCAATGACAAGCGGCCCCGGGTTGACCGATCACGCCGCTCACGTCATATTGCTTATGGTCACGATTCTCCAATCATCTTCATGGTACGTGGCAGTCTCCTACAAGTGACTACCAATCTGTTTTGCCTCTGCGGCGATACGAAGTAGATGAAGTCTGTCAGCTTCGTATCTCGTATGACAACATGACCGACGCATTCCATTACACCGCTCTTCCAAACGATCACACCCACATTTCGACCTTCAGCGATACGGCAAACACCATATCATGCACATTGGAGGCATTCCCAGATGAGAAGCTCCCACCATTCAGTGCTCTCTCCTATGCATGGGGCAATGAGGCTCCCAGCGCAAGCATCCTCTGCAATGGCAAGACCTTCCATCTCACGACGCACCTTTATTCCGCACTTCGCACAATTGTCCGCTTAGGATATGCGCCCAAGCTCTGAGTGGATGCGATTTGCCTGAATCAAAGCGACAATGCCGAAAAAAGCATACAAGTTCCAAAGATGGCAGCAATCTACCGAACCGCCAACAATGTACTCGACTGGCTTGGACCCGCAGGGGAGAACAGTGACCTGGTGGTAGATCAACCCCGAATCGATCAGATCAGCAGCGTAACATCAGTCATGAAGGGACAGGTATCTTACACCAAGCTCGTTGAAAGTGGGCTTCCAGGTTTTACGGATCCGTTCTGGCCAGCTTTGGGGAAATTGTGTCAGCGTGGATGGTTTTTTCGACTGTGGGTGGTGCAGGAAATTGTCCTGGGACGCGAGAACTTCATTATCTGTGGGCACAGGATGGTCTCGTATGACTTGCTCGCGTTGATGATGCGCCATCTGACCCGCTTGGGCTGTACCAATCTTATGCGAGGGACTGCCGAGCGAGGTCAGCAAAACCAAGTCGCCGGGCTGACCACGCTGGCGGTGCATAGTCTGATCCGGCAATGGGTTGCAAGCGGCGGTCTTTCACCCGTCATTGTACTCCATTACATGCGGTTGAAATTGGTGAGCAAACGAGTCGATCGCGTGTACGGTGCCCTCGCCTTGCTGGAACCGGACTTGAGGAACGCAATCACGGTAGATTACAATTACGAAGATAGCACGTGGTGGAAGCCGTACGTGCAGTTGGGCGCATATCTTGTGGTACGAGATGCATCGCTTGGAGTCCTGCTGCAGGCGCCCTCAAAGGAACGGCCTGAGGGAATGCCATCGTGGTGTCCCAACTTCAATTCTTTGTACGTGGACCATCAGAGTTTGGGAGGTATTGCAGGGTATCGAGCAGGTCATATCAGGGAAGCAGATCGGAAAAGTGAGATTGAGATGTTGCCCAATGATCACATCAAAGCCCCAGGATTCGAAGCCGATCGAGTGGAGGCTGTCGTCGAGCTTGCATGGCTTCTGCCACCCGAGATCCAGCCAGCCCGGGGTTCATGCGGCGAAGCGACTAGACTTCTTGAATGGGAGGATCAATGTCTAGAACTGTCTTTTCAGGCCTATGGTGGTCTTGCTGAGGAGAACGATGGTGTCCCCGAAGCGCACTGGCGAACTTTGATCGTGGACATCTATCAGGAGGTATCGGACGGGCGTTACAGATCAGCCTCCCTCGCCCCTCCCGAGTACAAAGACTCGTATCTCGGTCTCAAAGAGTGGTGGTATTCTATGAGAGACAACCAACCAGTAGTCAATGCAGCAAATGTGCCCATCAGGCAATACGAGCAGCGGCTGGAGTTTTGCCGGCAGATGAAGTTCTTCAAAACGCAGAAGAACCGCATTGGCATGGGGCCATCAGACATTCAAATAGGCGATAAAGTTGTCGCATTATACTCTGCCAGCCCTCTCTTCATATTGCGAGATGAGCCGAATAAAGACTGCGTTAAACTTGTGGGTGATGCCTAAGTCTACGGATGCATGGATCTCCAAACCATGAGAGACGCAGACATGGAAAATCTAACCTACTTCATCATCGGGTAATCGGAATGCTTCAGCCCTGTCAAATAGAACTATACTTTCTGGTAGAGGAGCCTGCTATCCTGCATTCTCACGGGCTTTGCTTTGTCTGTGTCATCCAATATGATAAAGTCTCCCCAAGAGAGGTCCTGTCATGAGGGCTGGCGAGTGATGCTTTTCATCAGGCAATGAGACTTGGACGAAGGAAATCATCACCTTCTCTATTTGCGACGGACAAACTTCACCCAGTCTCGTTATTGGCTCCGGTCCTACGTTTCAGACCAGTGCAATTCTGGCAGTTAACACACTGGAAGGAACAGTCAGCAAATCAGCGTCCCTCACAATCATCGACGGCCGCATGACAGCCTGAATCTGCAGGAGAACACGGTATGACAGGTCTTGCAAAGATAGGCATAAAATGCGCACTTGGGAAACGAGGGCGAGGAATCCACGAACCTCAATACAGTCGCCGCAGTTGCTCAGCCCCTTGCTGTCTGTGCAATTCCTGCTGTTGCTGCAATTTTCACATCGCGTGCAGCTTCCACAGTTGCTGCAGTTCTCACATTCGATGCACCCCCCACTATTGCTACAGCCCTTGCATCGCGTGCAGGATGTGCAATTTGAGCAGCTATGTCATGCCGATCTCAGACAGGATCGATTTACATGGGCATCTAAACAACCCACTTGTAGCAATCTTTGCAATTGTTGCAATTATTGTTTCCTAGAAGAGCACCTCAGAAGTCAGCTTCCGAAAATCAGTTGAATTGGCCACGCTGCTCAACGTAATTGRGAAGCCGTGTTGCTTGATCACAGGACAACGAGACAGAGCCCAGTCATGTCACTTACCATCCCCACCCGTCTCCCTACAGTTTCCACTGCCTTTAAGCTTTACACCTTCTCCCTCCCTGCTGCTGACTTGTGCTTCGGCCTCAGCCTCACCGCTGGTCTCTCTTACCGGCAGGGAGTCCGTGAACTCATATGGGGGCGGTGGTGCGCTTGTCATTGTCTGATTACTAAGCTCAGTCTTCTCCATACTTTTCAAAATGACTCCATGGCCTGCAGATTCTCACAGATTCGTGATGCTGTTGGTGGTAAGTCGACTGGAAGCTTTGACGCTGGCGCCGGGAGCCGCAGGTGAGGAAGTTCTGGACAGTGGACAAGAGTGAGTCGGACATTTCTTTGCAGGCTCGGAAATTTTGGGCCGTTATCAATGGGATAATGTTCAACACGTCTTAGATCGTGCCGCTTAAAGGTTGTCGAGTTGTGTCGAGCGAGGGGCCATGACGTCACAAATACCCCGCTTGAGCAATTCTTATCACAAGCCCAGCTGTGCAGTATCACGTCTGTATGTCAGATTTTAGTACGGACCAAAGCCGATACGGCCAATCGGCTCAGAAGTAATGAGCCAATGCCGCGTGGCTCCAGCGTGGCGCCAGCATGTGCATGACGCTTCCCGCTAACAATAGCCTCCCTCTTCGCCCGAACATATCCTGAAGGTATCTCACGTGCAATGTCTATAGCTCCATTGATCAGAAGTCAGGGACACATGTGCCTGACCTCACCATTTCTGCGTGAAACAACGTAGCTTGGATAGGAAATGGGACATGAATCTACGTCTGCATGATTCAAACATTAAGCCACGAATGCACAAGGGTCACAAATACCGGCTATGTCAACTTTGATTTGAGTTTCATCTTTGGGCCACTATGAATCTATCGTAATCACTTTGTATCCATGATTATCTCAAGATTTCATGCTCTCTGTAACAGTCTTGGCACGAGCAACACAGGTGTGGATCCGTAATATATTGGGCCCAGGCTGTATTAACGTCTGCGTCCCTCCCTCTGTACTGATGGAAACCTGCAGATAGATGCTATTCTGATCAGGCATGCAGATAGAGGCCATGTGGTTGCGAAGAACTTCTTGACAGACTTGGGAGGGGCGATGAAGTGTAATTACGGAAACCTGACAAGATTGACTATGCAATGTGATGAGGCCATCGCAAACAGGATTGTACGTTCAAGGAACTCATCATACGAGCGTTAAAGGGGTGTTCTGCCTTGCTTGCCACCCTTCGCAGAAAAGCGCTTTCCTGTTGACGTCGCTGTTTGCGCTTTTGTAAGTGTATCAAAACGCAACTTATCAGAAAAGAATTCTTCGGAAGAGATGACACAATGAGTCTTGTAGGAGGACAACAGCAACATACTCCCTGCGATTCGTGAGACACACGGCGTTGCTTGTCAAGAGCGCGGGGCAGATTAAGCGAGGTTTGATCAAGTACATTGTTTCGTCGTGCCTTGGTGTGGTGTCACTTTTTCGTCGTGTCCATAATACTTTCGACACATTTGTCTTGTTTTGTATAGCGGGAATTTACTTCACCCTCTTCATCATCTATTCATAGATTTCAGCAACAAGCTCTGCACTCTAGGACCAGCACATCGATACTATGGCTGATCTCACACCCAACGTCCGATCCTCCAAGCGGAAGCGTGCACAGGTGAAATACTATGATTCCGACTCGAGCCATGAAGGGGACGACGATTACGAGTCGGATTGCTCAAACGACACCTCTACTAAACCAAGTAAGGTACGTGACAACGTATCTCATGTTCCGTGATCCGACCATGATCCCAGCCATGCTAACGGTCCACCAAGAAGCGCAAGATCGCTCCCACGAAATCTCCAGCATCCCGGCCTTTGCCCAAGAGAGACATCTTCCCTTTCATGTACCTCGCGCCAGAGCTCCGTAACCGCATCTACGAACTGGCTCTCACCGTCCCTGAGGATATTGTTCTCAAAACCAAGCAGAAGAACTACCGCCGTAATCCTATCCGCTCCAAACCTCCGTCCAAGTCCTTCGTCCCGCACAAGTTTCCGCTCCAACCCAAGGTTCTCCTGCTTAATAAATAGATCAACTCGGAGGCCCAGCCGGTCCTGTATGGCATAAACCATTTCTCGTTCGAGCAAACCATCGCTATGCATTGCTTTCTCGCTAGTATCGGAACCAACAATGTCGCCAGTCTYACTTACGTCAGCCTCGAAGCCTACAGCGGCCGAAATGGCGGCTATGGGAGGCAGTTATCTGCTAATATGGACTATCCTGCCATGGTCCTTCTGGCGCCGGCGCGCCGTTTGCGTGTGTTTGAAGTTGGATGCCTTATTTTCCAGACTATTGAGAAAGAGAAGGAGCTGAGCGACAATGCCGTAGGGTTCTACAGGATGGCATATCCTTGGCTGGATGCTAGGGGTGATACTGCGGTTGATATTCTTCGACTGATGGAGATCAATAGGGCGCCGGTGATAGGAGGTGGTTACTTACGACCAAAGCCGATGGAGGCCGATAAAGTGAAGATCTTCAAAGATCAGCTAAGGAAGGTGATGAAAAGTCGTTAAAAAGGCTCGCCAAGAGATTCACGTCAGGAGGACCACGCTCCTCAGGTGCAAGTACGAGCTGGAATAGTCTGAGCACCGTTCATACACGGGCGCATCTCGCTATCAGCGGGTTCGTCAGTGCATTGTCTTCAAGATACGTCTATCAGCCCACCCGGGGGTCCACAAGATTTCACCTTGTATTCAACACAATCATCCCTAGGGTGGATGGGTGTCCCTGTACTCTAGCCAGGCTGCAATCGCGGTTTGTTTGACGCTTAAAGATAGCTTCTTCATGAGAACGACAACCATGATCTAATGAGACGCGAGTGGTTTTACAATTCAAGAATTTGCCAAATTGTCTCATTTCATCATTCACTCATTGACCTCATTGTCTCAACTCAGCAAACTTCCCATTTCCCAACTTCTCAGGCTTTCTCTTCTAACTCACCAGCGTTTTGTCATTTCATCACATCGCTCAACAACCAGTCTCACCACCATTGATGAGCAAAGACAATTCCTCACATGTAGCTGACCAGTTGATTCGATCATGGCCAGTCGTACGCCAGGTCTCAGAACTTCGAAGCGCAAACGCGTAGAGGTCAAGTATTACGAGAGCGAGACAAGTGATCATGGCGATAAGAGCTGTGATGACTTCATCACAACTACTGAGCCTCCACAAGCGAAGAAAGTACGCATTGGACATACGAAATCTCATCATTGATTAAGATGTGAGCTGACATCCCTTCCCGCAAGCGCAAAATCAAGTCTTCAAAGTCGAAGTCTCTGCCGAAACACAAAGCGTTCCCGTTCCAACTCCTCCCACCAGAGCTCAGAAACAAGATTTATCAATTTGCCCTTACGACTTGCGACAGTATCATCATTCGCTACTTAGAGAAGTCCTATCGCAGGATTGCTAAACGTGTCATGCGTAACGAGGGGCATGGAAATGCAGTAAACAACTCGCTTTGCCCCAATCTCCTTTGCATAAGCAAGCAGATCTACTCTGAGACCCGGGTGTTTCTCTACTCAAACAACACGTTCCTCATTAAGGATCCGTTCGCATTGTACACCTTTCTTGCCAGCATTGGCACCAGGAATGTAAGTCTCTCATACAAGGCACCCAAAGTTGCCATTTTCCAATCTTTATCGTCATCTCTTTATCTTTGAAACTGAGCTTCGACCTTTATAGGTTGGCATCTTGACTCACCTCATTCTTCCCAACCTCGGAACAGGAGGAAGAGGGCATAGAGCGATGTATAATCCAGCAATGACACTTCTCGCCTCAGCAGTGAGTCTGAAACTACTGGATCTTGAAGGCGCCATCAACCAGGGGTTCTATGAGATATATCCTCCCACCGCGCAGACCTCGCGTCTGTTATTGCGCAGGAAGGCAAGAGCGTTCTATAGAATAGCGCACCATTGGCTTGAGGCGAGGGGCGAGGCTGCACTTCGCGCTTTACACATCCCAGACATTATCATTCGGTTCTCCCTGATTTCCGCGGTTCACACGAGGGTGAATCCGATGCTGGAACCCGCGAAGGATTTCAAGGATGAGTTGAGGAGGTTGATGAAGCGATGAATACATGAGAGGCGGGGGTTTGGATCCAAGGATGAAATCAATTTCTCGAGGCAATAAATTATCGAATTTCAAGACACATAGCGACGAATATCACAAAATCAGCAATGGTTCCCGGGAATCGGCCAGTGTCATTCGTGTTGACTTGTGATGGCCGCATGAGTGAGAGCTCATCCGACCCTAACCGTTAAAGTACCTCAATAGACGCATTTTCTATGTCTACAATTCACCCAAATCCGCGCACTGCATCTCTTACCAATCTTTGAGTAAGGCCCGCAAAGCAGGTCGAGATCACTGCCAGCCCCGATATCGACGTAACCTTAAAGACAACCTCTGGTGCGCAATCAAGGTCACCTCAGTAAATCAGCAGAAACCTTGTGCAGTCTCTCCGAGATTTCAAAGGCAACCCTACTGCCCCCCTGATCGCCTTTTTCGCTATCCTTTCTTGTCCCATTCGGCTCAACACAAGGATACCGCAATGGCGGCATTCGAAGCCCTCCATGTGTCCCAGCTTTCTAGTCTTGCGGTCCATGTGTCACCTTCAAATACTTGACACCGTGATCTGATCCACCTTTCTATGTATTTCCCCCTCAACAAAAAGAAATTACTCTTGTTGCCCCCAAAAGGATAGAGAGAAAGAAAGGTTTTGTCTTGAAGCCAACGGTGACTGTTCCAACACCACCAGTCCGATTTACCAACGATGTTGCACAGTTGCTCTGTACACTTGTGACGATACCAACGAAGATTGTGGAAGACAGCTTCGACACTGAACCTTCGACAGGTGTGTCTCCAGCATCATACCAGGTGCATTCTTCCCATCCGCATACGTACCTTCTCACTACTTCGAATTTCCCCTACGAAAGTCCCAATTTGATCATTGCCCGCCAATCCTGTCAGAAGCCTCCCCAAATACAAGATATTCCCGTTCCCAAATCCCTCTTCCCCCCCCACCGCAATTCCCCAGGCAAGATTCCCGACGATTCAGGAAAAGTATCTACGCCTTCAAAATTTTCTCAGAGAGGCCGATAAGTCTGCTCACCAACAGCGAATTTCTTCCCCCCATTATTCATGCATCGTGAGTAGTGTTGTGGAGGAATGAGGTGGTGCGATAAATTATCCCGCTATGCATCTGGATCCTCCCAGTGAAAACGCTTATTTTCGCTGATTTCATGGAGGTATTTTGCCCAGTCGTGGAGTGAAATTGACCATCATGCCATACTTCGTTGTGCCCCGTCTGGGAAATATATCTGCAATATATTAAAAACATTTCTGGGCGCATGCCTTTGAGAAAAATACAAGAGGGACCTCATGATTGGCTTGCATGAGAGCAAAGACTGCGTGTGAATTGTTGGAGATGCGAGGCGATGTACACGACCGATGGACGCTGACCAAACAGCCTGCAACGATGAATCGGGAATGCTGTCGAGGAGCGGCTGGTTTGTCGTTCAACAGTAGCTACGGCCCTGACCAGCAAGTATGTCCAGCCTTGATCCGAGACTTGCGAAGAAGCTGGCAGAAGACTCAATTGCCTGAACTAGTAGGTCTCTACCTCCGGCAAAGAGTGCCATGCTCATTCCTGCACTCAATAGGATAACGAGAATATTCTTGATGAGTCGCACATTGGGCATGTTCCATGAGGATGCCTGCTTGAATCAAATGCTCGCGCTTAACGGTGTTTGCCATGGCTCAGAACAACCGTCTTGGGCAACACGCTCGGAGATCTGGATGTGGTTGAGCGAACCTTCGTCGCCTGCTTCATTTTCGCCTGTGATACGAGCAGAGGTGGCAATCCCCGCCACAGTTTCATCATCTGGGACGGAGGAGGTTTGGATCCCAAGGATCTTCGACACCATTAGGAATCCAAGGATATCGCGTGGGGCTGTTCCAACAGATATTGATGGGGTCTTTCGAGGAGCAAAAGTGGTGCCGTGGCCGAAGGACACCACATCTGAAAAGAAAAGAAGAAGGAAAAGAAAAAAAGAACTGCTGCTCGGAGTCGGACTCGAACCGACAATCTTTCGAGCAAGCCGTCTTGGACCTAAAGATTTCTGAGGGAGATCGTCCCTGTAGGCTGGAGGATCGCTCCATAATGAGAACCAATTTGACCAAGGAGAACGGCTGCTCTAGCATGATACCATTTCACCACCCGAGCGATGATTGGGAATGGAGGCGGTATTATGGTATTTAATGATTAGAAGTGCAGGGATGAGAAGTGTTGGGCGCCGACTTCTGCCGCGGGAGAATCTTTTGTGTTGCTACATGATTATGTGCTTCTCTCTTCAGCTACGAGATGCCTAAAACTAGAGCAGACCATCTAATTGATATGACCAGAGCATAGAAGGAAGTGTTTGCATATTTCTCTGTATAGGCGATATGAAGGCAGTCTCTGCATACCAACCCCTTTTCAGATAATGCTCATTTTTTTCAAGACTGCTCTCTCGCAAAGCGGGCATTATTGAGGAGCCTAAAAGCCGTTCGAAGGTATATAATGCTCCATCGACTATACCATGCGCTGTCGTCTGACCACTGGTGGTCGTCACTGACTTTGAAAGCCGGACAGATCTGCATTTGAACAGAATTTTATGTCGGCAGATGCGTGAACAGGATCGCAGTAGTTTGTATCTCGATCGAATGTCTATCGGTGCCATTTCAAGCTGAGCTGATCTAGGATGTTGAATCCTTGCTCAGCTTTGGAAGAAAGCTGCGATCTCATCTTCCCCTCGCTAGGGCTCGGCTGACAACTTGGTATAAGAACGCTTGCGTCTTCGACGACCTACACCTACGGGGAGGACTTGTCCTCTATGAGAGGTCCTCAGTCACAAAGCATTTGCGGAATCGGACTGACACTCTGTTCGATAGCACTGGCGTATGACCACCGCACTAGAAGGGTACCCGGACCACAGCGAGAACGAAGAATGCATCCAAAACCCAAGTCATCGGAGCTTGAAGCGTCATCGTATGAGAGGCCGTGATTCCTTCCTGTGACTTCCACGCGGGACGCGGACGAAGGGAGCGCATACCCGAAGTCGCAGGCCTGGGTGCTTTTGGCGACTCCTGGCCTTTCGTGACTTCGTGATATTGAAATTCTGCAAAATAGAAGTGTCTGCCGGGACCAAGGTCATAAGGCAGAGATACTGGATTCAGGAGCTCTCCAAAAGCCTAGCGAAGAAGTGGCATTAATTGCCAGAAAGTCATCGTTGGCGCAGCATCTTGTCCATGGCCTTCGCCGGCGTTCAGGTTTCTCCAATCCAGATTGGCAAGAAATACTGTGTTGACCCGAGGACTGTGTATATAAGATATGAACCTGAATACATAAGCTTCATACGCAAGGAGCATGGAACGGCTTTGGAGTCAAGATCTGGAGATCGGAAACAGCGATCCCTTGATGGTCATAAGAAACCTTACGCATGCAGGACACAATTTGGGGTAGCATCAATATAATGTTGCAGCAGATGATTCCTGCCTTGCTGCAGATTGGCTGAAACCTCGTTGTTTCTCGTGGAGATCACTCCTTAGGCAACGGCGTTCAAAATTAGTACCATCAGACAAAGATGAGAATCCAGTGAGCTGTAAAGAAAGCTGCTATCGATGTACGCAAGGCTGATACTGGGACCCATAGCCCGTAAGAGGGCCTTCTTGTAGAAATCATAATCCTAATGCGCTATGATAGATGATTCGGAATCTGATTTGTATGGACAGACGTTCAAGAAAGACATCATGTATTGTCCTTCATGCTTACGATAGAGCCGTGCATCTCTTGTTTGATCACAGCTCGTCGAGATCACTGGCACAGCGATGGGCACATATGATCAGTGATATCCTCCAATCTTGCGGCTTTCACGCTTCAATCAAGAGCATGAAGCCTCCACAATGGTACGCGCCTGCCAAAGAAGTATGTTCTCTCCAAAGCCGGCGGGCCAATGTAGGGTAGAACAGCTTTCTGCAATCCGTACCACGGGGGGCCAATGTCCCAAATCTTGATGAGTCCAATTGTATAGCATGCGAGATCGGTTGGGAGCTGCCGGACGGTAATGAAGCCGGTGGAAGCTGTGGCTGCCTTCCATGGCACAGAGGCGTGGGATCATGACACGAGGCCAATATTCGCATCCCAATCTTTGGGGGTTGGGGCATGTTGTGGCTCGGGATTTGAAGCTGCCGTGACCATCGAGTCTGTCAAACGCGAGGCCTTTGGAGTTGTCTTGCTTCATTCCTCGAGGGAGTATGAACACGCGAGTCATCTCAGGTGCACTGCAGCATTCACAGACGGCTGTGCCCTCACTTTGGTCCAACAACACGACGTAAGAGTGCGGCCATGAACAAATCCGGTCAGGACTGACATCGTCTGCCGTCGTTCCGATTGATGAGATACACGGACACTGCTGATATGGTCATGTATTTGTCGTGCATGATTTTCCTAATGCCCATGCTCTTGTGCTGTGCGTATGGAGATGCGGCACTCACCCTTCGTACTGCACGCACCGTAGACCATGGGGCCAGCCCCTGGATGATGCTGGAGTTAACGAAGACTCGTCCATTCCTGCCATTGCGGCTGAGCATTCAATCTGTCACCGCGGCCCTTGTATGCTGTCCCAAGCTCTTGACCTGTAGACCCTTTTGTCTCCCGCGCTGTCCGTTCCGTCACCGTAAGCTGCATTTCTGGATCGGTGAGCCTTGCCGAGAAGCTCGCTCAGCTAGAAGAAAGGATTGGGTGACCATTTCTCACGAGCCAACTTCGGCAGGTTGTGAAGAGAGAGTGTTGATGTTGCCGGTCAGGTCTTGATTATGGCGTTGGGGCTGGCATGTAGTGAGCCAATGGCTCGACTCGGCTGTCGCGCAGGGAGATCATCTGGATGAAAGGGAGATTGGAGGATCCAATGTCAAGATCCCATCCATGGAAGAGGAAATGAAGGAAATGGAGAAAATGGGAGAAGAATCGAATTTGTGAGGGCGAAACGAATACGAGGGGACGGATCGGCATAATGTTTTTCCGTGGGCATTTATCCCCTTGATATTTCCACCGTCCTTATTGATTTCAAATGTCTCTGTTTTGCCGATGAGCCTATTTGACAGGTCAAAGTCTCAAGTCAAATCTCCAATTGTGACAATCATTTGCGCCACACAAGCTTCATCTGCGCATCATCTGAAGAAAGAAGATATTGAATCTGAAAAATGCCCATGGGCTTCTCTTGCACCCTCAAGATCCGACCCTGAATGTCCAAAATCTGCTGTTCTGCGAAACGATGCTCTTCCTGAATCTTGATCTGAAATAACTCTGCGTTCAAGATCATCCCCGGTCACACGTCATCGTTGACTTCAAATCCTGTGTACTCCTTCACGAGCTCCTCCACGTTGACGAATCGGTCTGGTGGCAGGCATCCCAGTTCACAGTATACCTGCAACGCATCTTCTCCCATGGCTTGCACCAACCGGCCGAGCTTTGGTAGGCTGCCGGACAGATTACCCAGACATCGCCGTTGATATTCTGTAAGAGTGGAGCCGACAAGAGAGGCGCAGAAGCCTACCAACATCATCGAGTTAGCATTTCATTCCCCAACCCAAGTCCGAGGAGCTTGTACCTGCGACGATGAATGCAATGATAATCCCCGACCCCTTGAAATCCTGCGCTACGGTGCGCCACTTGAGGCCAGCAGAGAAGTGCCTTTCGAACTGCTTGATGAACCGATCAATGTCCTTCTGCTTCCGATAGCCCTCCTGATACGCAGCCTCCTCAGCCATATCTTCCAGGATGTTTCGATGTTCAGACAGCTTGGAGTTTGGGCGAGTGGCAAGAATGGCATCCGATCGCCTCTCTACCTCGGCTTGCACAGACTCCCATAGCAGTATCTCTCCGTACACACGTTGGATCCAGTCATGTTTGCCTGCGCATGTCATGCCTTTCAACGCCTTGAACCGCTGGAAGGGAGGCGTCTCTTGGCTAGTGGCCAGCTTGGTCATCTCCGCTACCGAAGCCTGCTGGTCTGGCTGACTCATGATCCAGGACCGGCGGCTCAGAAATTCGGAGACCGCGGGGCCAAGGATGAAAATATCCAGCTTGATCGCGTAGCTGAGAACCATGTCTTGCTTCCGGTCGCAGTCGAAGTTCCTCCGTCTGAACTCCCGCGGATCCCCCAAATTCTTCCATGTCTCTTTGACTTTCGCAAGTGCAAGTGGCGCGGCTGTGGTGATTGCGAGCTCCAAATCCTCATCATCCAGCAAGAGTGATGAGTCCGTCGCATCTGGCTCGTTCGATCTCATAGCTGCCATTCGTGACGACTCGCCCATCTCGAGTGGAACGGACGGGTGTCGCGCCATTTGCGCCTCCTCATCCGGCGACTTGCTCCGGGAGCTGGCTCGTGATCTACCAGAGCTCACTGATGAGCCCCGCGACATCCGTTCGGCTGGTTCCCTACCCTCGGAAGGATCTTCGTGCGCTATTGCATCATCAATAGCGTCAGTTGAAGAACGCCCACCAGCATCGTTCCTCTCAACACCTATCCTTCGCCGTTTTGCCGCTCTTTCCCCTTCCTGTTCGAGGGCCGCAAGCTCCTGCGCAAGTCTTGCATCCGCAGCTTCCTGTTGGGCTTTGGCAAGCCGGACTCCATGCTGAAACTTTGTACCTTGAAGAATCTTTTCCAGCATTGGGACGAATACGAGGAGATCGCTCAAGACAATTTCGTCGAGAGTGGACGCGAAAATCAGGGGATTGGCTTGGGCGAGCCTGGATGTAAAGCCTTGAGCTTCTGATTTCTTCGAGAGGCGTGCCATACGTTCATCTGAAAACTTGCTGCTCCTCTCCAGGAGATTGAGTAGATTAGATTCCAGGTTCTTTTCTTGCTTGGAGTCCATGCTACTTGTATGCGTCAGGCAATGTTGGTGCAGTGGTGCAATAGTGCCTTGAATTCCGGAAGATATGTGATCAGGCACTGATTTGTTCTTGCGAAGAATGTGAGACGCAACTTCGATATCCTGTCCGATATGTAAGTATCCAAAGAGTAGGACTGTCACAGCAAGCTCGTATCCAGCTGTATATCAGTGACCTGAATTGGAGGTCAGATGCTTTGTGTCCGAGAGATAGTCGGAATGATTCGAGTATTGGCTGCCTCAAAGATCAAGAATGTCCGACAGTAAGGTCATGCGAGACTTCGCTATCTTGACTGTCAAGATTGAGTCCGACCTTGATGTGGATGGTAGAAGCCAAACAGTGGGGAGTTTTTGAAGTGGAGACGACGTTCATTCGAAGAGCTTAGTAGCACGTGGTGACCCTTTGAGTTGAAAGTCAGAGGCTCATGATCGTAGATCAAGCGCAGATGAGCATTAGCTGTGCTGACCTCAAATAGCGAACCAGAGTTGACTTCCGTCTGCTACAGCGTGGCGAAGACCCAACAGTGGAATTCGTTTGAGGTAGAGACGTCGTTCATTCGAAAGGCTGACGTGGTAAGTTTGGAAGTGATAGCAAGTGCAAAGTCATGAAAAATCCTGTGAGACTTTCACCCTGGAAATCGGTCCGACGAATGATGGACTGGATCACGATGAGTGACACTTGACAAGGAAGGAATTCTGGCAAAGACAGACGCCAAATTGTGAATTGTGAAGGATTGGTGAGTTTGGTCACAAATAATTAATGAATATCTACGATTGCCTAATCGAGAAGGACCAGGCATAGCGTACCAGAGTTTGCTTTTCATGTTACGGGAAAGGCAGCTTGAATTCCTGAAGTCTCCTGGAATGCTTCATACGCTAGTCTCATACTACTTTGACATCAAGGGTGCATATCCGCTGCCAAAGAGGGCGAAGGATTTCCCCCATCATTCAGAATGTTGTCTACTTTGCGTGGGCCAATGGGGTTCCCTCAGCTCTCGTCTGTTGATCCTCACCAATGCCCAAATCAGCAACTCCTTGCAGAGATGGCCAAACGTCGCTGTGTGCACCAGTCTCCTCCTCCTGAGTGGCTAAGATCTCCTTCTCGTCTTCCTCCACTTCATCCCAAATCTCTGGCCTCCAAAATGCGCCTCGCGCATCCATCTTTTTCAGATCCAACTCTTCACTTTCATCATCACCTTCGATTTTCTCATGATAATACACACTCCTGTTCTGCACCAACAATCTCATGATCTCCCCTCTGTCATTCGCCTTCGCGACCGTTAGCGCGCTCTCACCATACTTATTCTTGACAAGCACGGGTGCGTGGAACTTGTTGATAAGGATCTTGACCGCCTCGATGTAACCATACTCGATGGCCTTGAAGAAGAGTGGGAGGATCAATGCTTTGGGCCGGACACTTGCTCCGGCCTCGATGAGGGAGAGAGCGTGCTCAAAATTCTTGCTAGCAAAGGCAAGACGGATGGGTGTGGTTCCTGCCTCGTCTTCCACGTTGACGTCTGGATCATGGTCGAGGAGCGTATCGATGAGCTGGACGTTGGGTACGATGGCGGCCTCATGAAGGGGGGTACGTGATATGCCATTGGGTGTAGCTGGGGAGAGACCTGCCTTGAGTAAGAGGTCAAGGACGGTGGGGTCCTTAGATAAGACTGCGCAGTAGACTGGGGTGTTGCCGGTGTCYGGATCCACTTGTTCGGAAGCACCGATCGGCGGCTGCTCGAGTTTTGTGGTGATCAGACGTCTTTCTCCAAGCATTGCAAGAGACCAGAGAGGAAGATTCTGCGCATTTGGTCTGAAGGCCTGAAAGGAATTGGGAAAGAGATTGGTCGGGTCAGTGAAATAGTCGACAATGTGATCATGTCCATTCTGCCACGCCACTTGAAGACAGTTTCGTTGCGTATGGTCTTTGATCAGAGGATTCGCCTTCGAGTCGGTGAGCAGGGTTACCAGTGGTAGACTACCAGCCCGACAGGCATCATGTAGCGGTGTTCTGCCCCGGCTGTCAGTCGTATTAACTTCGATTCCAGCCTCCTTATATCTAAATATTAACTCCTCCGCCATATCAGACTGGCCCCCTATAGCCGCTGCATGCAAAAGCCCCCGTCCTTGGCTGTCGATTTCGCCGAGTCGAAACGCTCGCTGCTCAAGCAGGTAGGCAACCAGACGCCGGTATCCTGAATCAACGGCGCGCGTGATTGCAGTAGCACCCCCAGTCTTGTCACGATAGAATGTTTTGGCACGTCTTTCGAGAAGAAGCTTTGAAACTGCGATTGCGGCGTCCTCGTCTGCACATTCTGCAGCATAGAACAACGCTGTATAGCCATATCTATTTCGAGCGTTGATGTCAAGTTGCGGGTGGGCAAGGAGACTTCTGACGGCAGCTTCTCTGCCAGAATAACTTGCGAGGTGAAGAGCCGTGAGACCTTCAAGATCTGCTTGATTGACTTCGAGATCTTTTCGAGCTAGTAGAGCATCGAGAATCTCAGTATTGGCGTTGGTGACTGCTACCATGAGTACGGTACGGTCATAGGACCAGATTTGCGGGTCATTGATTTTGACAGCAGCATCCCTCAACAGGACATGGACTACCGAAGCATGACCCTCCCGCACTGCCTCTACAATGGCTGTGTCGCCTCTGGCACTTCGTAGATTTACCGAAGCACCCAACCGTATGAGCTCTGCAACCGTGTCCGCATGACCACGTCTTGAAGCATACATTAAYGGCGTCTGCTCATGGCCAGGATCCTTGGCATCGATCTCAAGTCCGCTGGAMTTGAGCTCGCTGAGCACATYGGTCAATCCAAACCATGCGGCCACATGCAGTGCGTTGGCACCACGCCTGATCTCCCACCTGGACGAGTCACTYGGTTCGATATACCAGAGGGCCTGCACCAGTGTCTCAACAGCCARGCCATTTTTGAGAAACTCAAGGGCGTCCTTCCAGGTGTCAGGGTCGGATCCAGCTTCCTGTACGTGTCTACCCCAGTACTCATACGCATACTTGAGAAACGGGTATTCGTCTTTCCTTTCCTGAATCTCGTCCATTTCTCGGTCGCGAGAGCATGGTGTGGAGACGTCCTCGATGCTGAAGTACTGGAGGCAGGCCCGTGCTATCAGGGCCGAAGTATCTGAGGGAAGCCATCTGCTTCCCGCCTCAATGAAGTACTCGTACGCAGTGTAGTGGGTCAACCTCACCGCCTTCTCATCCGACTCAACGAATAAAAGGCTTTCCGTGTTTTCAAGCAGGGTCTCCTTATCACGAACGTCTTTTACCGAGAAACCAATTCCTGGCTTGATTGCCAGAGCGTGTTCAAGCTCAGGGAGGTCCAGCGGGCGATGCGCGTGGACAACCCAAGACAGCGCGRAAAGTGCTGCAGAAGACTTGCTCGTATCCTTCTCCATGATTCTCTGTACTGTTTGATCATATGTTTCGTCATATCCCTTGGGTAGCCGATCCAGTGCGGCGTCAACTTGCGCCTCGGTCTGTTGCTCTCTCAATTGATCAATAAACAATTTGGCCAGCTGGAATCTGCTATCGGCTTTGCTGACAACTACCTCGATAATTCGATCTTCGAGGCCGGGATGCTTCTTGCAGAGTCGACCAAGCGTAGTGGTACCCACGTCTTGTTTGTAGAGACCGAGGCCTTTGCGTCCGCGCCGCCTCGCAGTGACGTCGCCATGGATTTGTGCCTTGACAAACTCACTGATCACCTCATCCGKRGGATCAACTTTGAGATATATTTCCTCGTGATCATATGGTTCAACAAGCTCGTGGCCAAGTTTCCCACAATTTCGGTTAAGCGCGTGACATGGATAGCAAACGTCAAAGAAAGGGTCGASACACTCGTCGCAGCGATAGAAGAGGTTCAGCGCTTTGTCACCAGATTCACACTTCTCGTCRCCAAAGCTGCATCGAATGCCTCGATCTTTCTCAGGAGGGTCCTCTCGTGAGGTGACCATGACGCTTAGTCGGTCAAGGGGTAAGTCAGGCATAATTCCTTGGTAGAAGCGCTCCACTTCTCGAGCGCCTTCGTCTAGGGCGTCAACCACAACAATGACCCTGTACGCTTTTCTCAGCACAAGATCAGGTACACCCACTTCATCTCCAGTGCCGTTTGAGAGACGTACCGCTCATAAGTACAAATCTCGTTACAGAAAGCTTCCTGCAGCTCCTTCTTGGTCAGTCGAGATCGCTTACCCTTTCGATTGTACAAGTCTATGAGATCGGAAGAGCAGAAGGCGTAATTGCGGTACTCGAGCAACTGTCGCAAAAGGCCACCGATGAGATTGCCGGACGTCTGCGTGTTTTGTTCCTTGTGGTTGAGGTACATGCAGAGCACCGGCACCTGAGTGTTCTCGTAGGACTTCCTTAGATGATCCACAGCCAGACAGCTGAGCATGGTCTAGATGATTTCAGACTGATGTGAGAGCTTCAGCACAAGGGGATCATACCTTTCCCGCTCCTGCTTTCGCGTGACAGAACAGGATCCAGCGTCGGCCCAATTGCCATGCATTGAACTCTAGAGAGGATGTGAGATAGTGGCTGATGTCAATACAATTCTCTTGTACTTGGAAGTGCCGGCCTTCGAAGTCAAGACGGGAGACCCATTCAGCAATATTCGTATGCAGAGCCTCGCGATCCTTCTTCTCCTTTCGCTCCCTGAGGTATCTCTGGTCGTCTTGGATTTTTGACAGCTTCTGATCAGCCTTTTCTCCAGTCTCCTCAATCCGTATGGTTCGATCATCGATACGGCCGGTGTCCTTCTTGACTTCTTGAGTCAGCTTCAAATGCTGAAGAGCTATCTCAAGTTGCTCCGTCTGAAGCACGAGTTGCAGCTGTGACCTCCATTCCTGCAACTCACGCAGCATGGCCGCTAACTTGTCTTTGTCTACAGGCCACTGGAACCTCAAAAGAACTTTCTTGAACCCATGACGATCTCGGAGTTCGTACATCATGCCATTCAAGGCATGATGCAGTCCCACCAGCGAGCCCTGCTGCTTGCCAATCGAGGGCGATCCCGACGTCTCCTTGGTGAAGAGCCCTTCATAATAGAGAGCTTCTTGATCTTGCGAAGCGTCTTTGCGTTCTTTTAGAAGTTTGAGGCTTTTGTCGAGCAAGCGCACATTATCGAGGAAACCTTCGCAGAGGGATTTGTACTTTGCTCTCTCTTTATCAGCATGACGTACATCGTTCACTACCGTGGTGAGTTTGATTGCGCCGTCAAGGAGTTGGGCGACTGCGCTAATGGCGCCCACTACCTCCAAGCCTGACATTTTTAAGGCTAAAGGGGCTTGAGGGGGCGATACGATCTGCTCGAAGTTATTGACGATATCTGACTAAGTCAAGTCTGCACCGGCATGGGAGCGGGCAGATGACAGCGATGTCGCATAGCATTGATGGCGAAGCTTTCACCCCGCGGTCGGTTAACAATCATTCCGTCTCAACGAGCCGTATTCTATGGGGAAGATCCCATTGTCGTAGAAAAACCTCACCGCCTGCTGCCATCCATCTAGGTCATCAAAGTTATCGTGGACTTGCGCAAGGCTACACAGTGACCTCGGACCCCCCCTCAGATCGGAGACTGAGGATTTAGCGTGTTCAAAACCTTTGCGGTTCCTTGGCACTCGGATTCCGGCACGACTTCTGGGACTGATTCATTATCCTCTGAAATCATTTCCTGACGCGCAATAAGCTTGTGAATACAACACGACATGTTGTTGAAGATGCTTGTGCGTAGAACAGCCGAGAGATGTTGACATGGCCTCCCGGACATGGGTCGCGCTGGCGACGAATATTTGATGGAAAGGTCATGGATTTTGAACACGCTAGAAGTAGGTCATCTCCGGCGGTGGCTTAGACATGCCACCAAATCGAACAAGTGTCAGATATGAAACAGCCGAAGAGCCCCGCCGCCACGCAAGCCCTTATAATCTTCTATTTATCTCCATGGATGCTGATTATTAATATTGCGGTAAGCTGTGCAGGGTTCCAACCACGTCCTTGACGAATTGTCCTAAATGCTTCAGATTCTTGGCCTGAGCTTGATCCGCTGCCACGCACGTATGGCAGTCGCCTGCTTTGTTGCAGCAGTGGACATCCGGCCGATCAGGACAGAGTCGTACCGTTGTTGCATTATTATTGTTAGACTAATTTCACAGGTGACAGGTCCCTCTATTAGCGTGGGACGCCTGATCTGACGCTGCATGGTAGTCAGGATTAGTTCCCATAGAAATATCTTAGCGTCGGTGGCCTTAGAAACATCCCTAAAATCTCAATGCCGGGCCTGGGCTTTTCTGCTGAGCCTCCAAAATCTTCAGAAGAATTCCCTTCAAATTGTTCCCTGCATGAGAGCTGACAGCCGATTGAGTGCCAGTTGTGTGACTGTTGCTTATGATATGCACCCTGTTCGGTCATCGTCGCTCTGACTGATCGCATCAACTTGATGGAATTCTCCAAGCTGACTTTCCACTACCGTGGCTTGATGACAG
>MSTJ01000226.1:0-24209 GCA_001956345.1 Ramalina peruviana | reverse complement strand
CGCTGCTACCCCATCGCCATGCTCCCCGGCCCCGAACGCGCCTCCATAAACCACGGCGGCAAAGTGATCATGCCCCCCTCCGCGCTCGACAAACTAACCCGCCTGCACATCACCTACCCCATGCTCTTCGAGCTCGAAAACGGCGCCGAGTCCCGCACCTCCCACGCGGGCGTGCTCGAATTCATCGCCGAAGAGGGGAGGTGCTATCTACCGTACTGGACGATGCAGACCCTGGCCTTGGAAGCCGGGGATCTGCTACACGTCCGCTCCACCGATCTCCCACCGGGATCGTTCGTGAAGCTGCAACCGCAATCCCCGGACTTTTTAACGAAGATCTCGGACCCGAAAGCCGTCCTCGAGAAGGCGTTCCGCGATTACTCCTGCCTGACGCAGCACGACATCTTCACCTTCACCTACAACACCGACACCTTCGCCATCGAGGTCCTGGAGACCAAACCATCCACGGGGTTGAACGGCGCCATCTCCGTGCTCGAGACSGATCTGGAGGTCGATTTTGCGGCCCCCGTCGGGTATCAGGAACCCGCGCCCACCCACAATAAAGGGAAATCTGCAGGGATAGGAGGAGGAGGAGGAGTCGGGAGTGCAGGGACGATGCATCCGTCCGCGCACGGCACCATGGCCGCGTCCATCAATTACGCCAGCATCGCACCGCCCTCGGCCGCGGAGGTGCAGGCCGCGGCGAATGGGCCGTCGGTGCATTTCCTGGGGCAGGGGAATCGGTTGAAGGTGTCCAAGGCCTCCTCGGCGGCGGCGAAAGCGAAGGGGAGTGAGGCGGCGCCGGCGGATGCGGGTGATGTGAAGGCTATTCAGCAGAAGAGGAGGAATGGACCGCAGCCGCTGCGGTTGCCGCCGGGGAAGCTGTTCTTCGGGTATGAGATCAAGCCGCTGAGGAAGGCGGGGGATCCGTCCGAGGAGGAGAAGGATGGGCCGAGGTTTCAGGGCCAGGGGCAGACATTGAGGAAGAAGAAGTGAGGCGACTACACAGCATGTGAAATGATGGCATGAGTGGCGTTTGATGGAAAGAATTAGAAGGCACGAGCACGAGCATCAGCAAATACGCATGAGCGGATCGGATAGAAATGACTATTGAATTCAAGCAAACCTCCTTTCTGCGTCTGTCTAGCATAACGATTACATGCAATGGCAATTCAACATTCGAGTTCTGTGATGAATAGAAAAAGTCACTTGAAACAGATCCCCCCCTTTTCAGTGTTCAACCCCGTATCCCCCTTTGCAGTGTTTCACCCCCATATTAAGAGTTTCCCCCCAGGCCAGCCGGGAGCGTTACGAGAAAATGATTGATAGCCAGTGAGCGAGCAGTAAAGGGTTACCGATTGAGTTGAATTAGCGAGTTGAATAGCGAATTGACGAAGAACTTGGACAGCGTATAACAGATACTCGTGGTCGCCTATCGGGGCGTGTGGTGAAAGACAAAAACAAATATTGAGCCCTTGAGGGCAAGGCRGTGATTCTAGGCGGCGTCTCGTCGTGCCTCGTGAAAAGTCATGGCCCGTAAGAGGCCTCGAGAGTTTGATCGGTGGAGATCGAGACCATATCACTCCACGATGATTTCGGGCTGGTTGCGGAGCTCGTCCGAGCTCTTTTGCTGGTGGCCRTTCTGGCGTGCGCGRGAAAAGGCGGCGGTCCCACGCTCTGAAGGTCCCAGTGGTTGGCGGACTGGGATCGCGGCGTTGCGAACGGCGGCGTCGTAAGCCGGTRCATTGCTCACGGAGCGGTTGCTTCCAATGGCRCCCGCGGAAGGAGGGCCCGACAGCGACTGATTCTCGGTTTCSGAGAAGGAGAACATTGGACGTAGGCGGCGAGGGCTCTCCGCGGCTCCGCCATTGTTATTGCGGCCAAGCGAGAGACCACCGAAYCCATTRATGAGACCATCCTCCCGTCCAGCGCCGAAAGGACCMCCCGATGCCTGGTGGTTGAGCACATCCTGGTATCGTGAGGCATTGTTTGCCAAGGCCTGAGGGAAGCTGGATGTCGTTGCCACGGGTGAAGGCGTGTACGAGCGCAGGTCCGCGACTGACTTGGCGGCTCGCAAATTCTGATTGGTGCCAAAGGCGCCTGGAGAGTCTGGAACCCCCAGCAGTCCAGAAGATTGCTGGCCCCTAAGAATGGCGTAGTTACCGGGTTGCTCCATCGCTCTTGCTTCGTTGAAGTCGATTGTAGCAGCACGATTCAAGCCGCGATTGTTCTGGTCGGCGCTCCGTGTGGCGTTCATGTTGTTGAGAGGTGGGCTGGGTCGGTTAGCACGGTACACGTGTACTTGCCTCTGTTCACCATTGCCTCGGGAAGCATGGCCCAGGGACATATGGTGCGCCAAAGTGTGAACGACACGTCGCTGAGTGGGCGTCAGGCTCGAGGGGAAGATCAGCGCCTCACGGTCAGACTGCTTGTACAGGAGGATGTCGTTGTAGAAGCTGAGCGTCTCGGGATCGTTGAGATCTGTCAGAGGGTCAACGCGCATTCCAAGGTTGGCTACCTGGAACAGAGGACGCATGGTCTTCTTCCACGATTTCAAAAATGCATCTTGCCCATGCCATGCCTCACGATCAGGATCCGGAGAAAAAAAATCCGAACGAGATCTCTCCGGGAGCGGGCGAGGACCATCTTGAGGGGGAACTCGAAGAAATCCTTCGGCCGATGTTCTCTCGAAAGAAGCCTCGTTCGGGAGAGGAAAAAGCAACGTACCTGGCAGTTCCTGCCGGTGTCCGATGGGAGAGGGAGTATTGGCCGGCCTATGAGATGCCAGCGAGGACATTGACGGGTGATTCTGCAGTTGACCTCCCACGGGCCTATGCTGCTCCTCGAGTTGGCCGCGTCGTTCTCGCTTTTCACGCTCGATGCGTTCGCGCTCTTGGATGGGCAGCATCTTCTTGTATTCCACTCGAAGGCGTCGTCCCTGCAGCTCATAGTGATTCAGCGCATCAATGACCAAGGAGGTCTCGTCGGCGGAGGTGAAGTTTGCGAAAGCAAGACCACGGAAGACGCCGTTGTCGAAGTGGTAATTGAAGGCGTAGGGAAGCGGCAGGCGCATTTCGGTCATGAGCTCGACCAGCTGCTCTTTGCGAACGGCGAACGGGATGTTCTTGATGACGATGGCGGTGGGAATGAGTTCGTCGAGGTCTTCCTCTTCGACAGGGCGGAATTGTCCAAGCGGAATTGGGGTAACGCCCAGACCAGCAGACAGGTTGTACTGGGTATTATCGAGCCACGCCTGATAGTACGGATTGCTATAGTAAGCGTCTGTGACACGGCTTGCGCCGGGGAGATACGGAAGGGGAGGACCATCGTAACAGAGCCACTGAAAGCCGTACGGGGGACCAGGGGGCTGAGGCTTTCGAAGCCTCAGAGAAGAAAAGGAACGTACATTTGGGAGTGCGGTTCTCCCTCTAGCCTGGGTAGGCTTCATCCGCGTGGTGGCAGCATACCCGGGAGGGAATTGGCTGTTGCTGCTGAAGGCATTCGGATTCCAAGTCTGAGCTTGGTTCATGTCGTARCCAAAGGGAATGCCAGGCATGGGGCCATTGCCGCGATCGAATCGATTGCCGGTGTTGAATCTCATTCCTTGCTCTTGAGAGGTGAACATGTCTCCGTTCTGCATGTTCTGCATGTTGCCGAAGGACTCGAATTGGCGGGATGGTTGACGCTGCATGAATTGGGTTTGCAGTTGGGACTGCATTTGGGGCTGCTGGCGCTGGATATTAGGTAGACGTGAGGATGATTGGTCGTAGAATTGTTCCTGCTGAGCAAGATCCTGGCTGTTCATAGCTGAAAGTAAGTTGTGAGTCTGCGAGGAATTTTGGTGAGATGCGCTGAGTTGGTGTTGCGGTGGGAGGATTTTGGTCATGGATGACGTCGATTGTGGAGACAGCGCGAGCAAATAAGTCTGAGATGGCGAATGGTAGTTGCACTTTTTTCGTGTCTTGCCTGGTATATAGAAGCCTCGTGTAAACGTGATTGTAATTATTGTGGTAGTCTTATGTTGGATGCGTCGAGCCCTTGACTGTCGTAGATCGTGTCTTCCGTTCTCATGAGCCGTGGGAGTCGTTTCCGAGCATGGAGCGAATGTGGCGATCAGCTTTTCAGCTCTTTATTCTTTCAGCATGCCCTTGTTGGAAACTTGTGCGACCAGACTGCTGAGTAATTCTTCCGTGAAGCTCGAGGGTGTGTGGTTTGATAGCTCTGAGGCGGCCCCTGCGCAAGCTCTGGATCCCAGCGAAATTAATCCTCCGACACAAAAAGGTCACGACGATGACAAAACGATGCAAGATGGAATCAGAAATTCATAGAGAACGCGACTCTATGATGAGGTGAAGTACCGGACATGATGTTGATGTTGCTGGTGAGTGACGAGGTCGAAGAGGTTGTTGTTGTCCGGGAGAAGGAGCAACCAGCAAACGAAGAAGAATGAGAATTAAAGCAGCTTTAGTGCGAGGAAGTCAAGCTTGGTCCAAATCGAACCATGGGCCTAACCAGATCGAAGCTTGGGACTCTTTTGCCTCTGTGCAAAATGGTGGAAAGTCTGGGAAGGATGGACCAGGGCTTGCAATAATTGGGAGGACCATCAGCAAGCCAAGGAACCAAAGCCATAAGCCGCTAAGAGCCTCGCTTGTCGTTTGCCTTTCTTGGGTCACTTTGGCGGACGAGCCTACCAGGGTCTGGGAAAAGCAATTTCAATTTCATGTTTGACCTTCTCACACAATTTCGATGGTGGTGGGTTTCAAGGACGTCAGGACAAGGAAAAGGGGGAAGGGATGCTCATCTCCCCGTACGAAGCTACGACTACGACTCTACAACGACCTGGACGATCTAGGGAAGATGCATCTGCCATTGTYATACTGATGATAGTCCTGTTTGCCGTCTTTGGTCAGCTCTGTTCGACCATCTGATCTCCTTATTTGGTAGTATTGAGGTTTAAGATTGAGGCTTGAAGATCATAGTGGCCTTTCGTAATGACGAGACTGTCCATACACAATGCTCAGATGTAGTCTTGATGATCCGACTGGTCGAACCCTCTAAACCATATAGTCAGGCTCGGGATGACATCTCCTCTTCTGCGGCGATTGGCCAACATGCCATGCGACCATTGGCAGGGATATCAGATTACTGACGGCTTTCTAGAAGCTCGCAGCTCACTCTCCCAAGGGGCCCAAACAGCCTACTAAAAGTCTGATGAACCCTCCATGCAGCCATGCTTCTGTATTGGCGGCAGCACCCTTTTTTTTAGGGGCCGATCCACGCGACCGGAAAGATCTCTGTGCAGAGCAGCCGGTACTTCTCCCTATTTCTCTGACGAGTGACGACAATCTTAAATCTGTTGCTAATGTGAAATCATGGACTCGGCAGTCCGGATCATCCTTTTCTTTTCATTTCGCAGAATTTATCCGTAATTCGTGAGATGGATCAACGACAGCGTCTTACTAACTAGAGGTCACTGCGTCTTCGCGCCAGGATCTGATGGATGACGGCCATACTCTGCGCGCTTTGGTCACAGGCTGCATGAAGAAAGTCGCTACTACCAGTCACGGCTTCTTGCAGGAGGGAGAGAACTGCTTTTTCCTTATTTGGCTGCGTTCAAGAGAGGGGTTGCCACCACCAAGGACGTGCGCTACTGCATGCGGCTCACGCAAAGCAGGTGACCGTGTGCTGTATTGGTAAATGTTGCGGAATATTAGCGAAGCCACATATATTCGTAGGCAGGTAGATTGCTTGCCAGTCTGCAGAGTCATTCTTCGCAATGCGTGGCTGGTTTGGCCGTAAGCCTTAAATGAAGCCTGTACCGCCCCCAACATCCCTCATTCCATTGTCGCTATCTCTAATCTCCAGACCCTGGCATGATGACATCCTCAACCTTCGTGAATAAGGTCGTCATCCCACTTCCCAAGCGCCTTTCCCAAGCTGGCAAAACCCTGACATCCTTCTCGTCGAAAGCGGGGCCAGGACATGCTCGGTCTGCGTTTCAAACCATATCCTGCAGATCCTGTTCATCCCCGAAGCGCGATCATGCAAGCTTGCGGCACTTCTTCATCCTCCCGACATTCGTGATGGGCTGCCAACGGTCCCCTGCGTGATCTGACTGGCTAGGGGAATTGTGACGGGGATCCCGTGGGTGCAGCGTTGGTCTGACAGTGTGCATTAGGGTGTCAAATCCGCATTGGAAAACGGTCATGTGACTTTATGGAGGGTGGAAATCTGGCCTATGAACTGATTATACGTCTTGTACTTGTGGATAGTGGTCTCTCATAGGCCTGGAGCGTGTCAAAGGTCTAAAATCATCATCGAATTGCAAAAAGAAGCTATTTTAGCTGGTAGAACACCGTATGATAGCGCCAACGCTGCATGCATGTCCGCTTTCCCCTTGAGCAATCATTGATATCACCGAACTGTGGTTGTATAATTCGTTGAAGAGAGCTGTGACGTAGTGGCCAATCACATGATCACACATTCCTTCTCCTTCTTCGCTTCCTTGGGTGCCATTGGCCTCTGCGTGGCCATAGTCTCGGCCCATGCGCTGCTGGTCTGGCGGGGCCTTGGTCGGGGGTGGGATTGAGGAGAATTAGCGCCATCAGTGGGAGGGTGGTAAGCCGGTCCTTTCGCGGCTTCGTCATAGGTCGGTGGGGGCGCCTCGTCGGAGGAGCTACGACGGCGGGGAGCGACGGGCGGGCGGGGAGTGGTGGCAGGGCCGGAGGCAATGGGGCGGGGGGCAATGGCTCGGGGGGTGTGGTTCTGGCTGCCCCCACGGGGCGGCACCTGCGGCGCTCTGCTGCCGCGGCCTCCAGCAGCGCCTTGGCCGAAGCCAGGGAACGTGCGCCTGCCTTGGGCGGTGAAATTGTCGAGGTACTGGCGGGAAGCCTCCTCTTGGTGGCGCCGGGATACCGTTTCGTGCCAATGGAAGGCATCTTCTTCCTCCTGCAGCTGCAACGCAGCAGCAAAGTTGGCGTCCTCCTCCGCGTTGGGAACAGCTCCCATTGGCTCATCTTGGCGGGGAATTTGCGGCATCGCCACGTCAGGAGCGTGGTGGCTTACGGAGCGGAAGTCGCCAGAGAAGAGGCCGTTGCCTTGGCCACGTACGTCAACAAAACCCTCCCAAACAACCTCGTCGTGCTGTGCGTATCCTTCATCAGTGATCAGGGAATAGACCTGATTCGTGCGTGGATGTTTGTACAAGGTGCTGAAATGATTATTGCGGAACAGAATGGCCGTTGCGCCTGGTGTCAGAAATTCATGGATGGCGTGTATACCATCCTGAGTCAATTGACTCGCCGTCGTTGATAAGAAATTCTCGACGATGTACAGATCCTCCAGTAGAGTTGCCTCTTCTGGCGAGAGTCGGTCTGTGTCTAGCTTTTCCCTAAGCTCTGTCTTTCTCACCAGGTGAGCCTGGAAATCATCGTAATTTGGCGCTACACGYGATAACGAGCGGCGTAGGACGTTGCCAGATGATGGGATCCATCCGTGGATCAGCGGTACTCCAAAGCTGCCATAAAGGTCCATCTGCGTGTTATTCACGAAAGTTCCTGCGTTATGATGGTGGTGGTGGTCTTGCGACGTAACAAAGCATGGATTCGCGTTCATGCCCGTCTGTATAGCCAAAAGAAAATGGTGAAAGTCCTCCAGGTCTGGTAGCTGTGCTATGTCTCCGACCCCATGTTTTGTCAATAAATCGTCGAGAACTGCCTCCAGCAGGCGATCGATGCTGACTTGTGTCCGAGTGCTGAGAAAGAATATCAATGGCATATCTAGCTGGTCGGCGGGAGTTGATAGTATGATTGCGTTGACCAGGGCCAGGAGAGGACACGGCCCGTTCGCATTTTGCATTAGAATAGGCACTTTGCGAGAACTGGACCCAACCCCAAGGGTAATTTGACGAATGTGGTAGTCCATGTCAGGGGGATAGGATGAGGCTTGTTGATTACGATGCTCTGCAGTACCTGCTGGTGTTCTGTTGTTGGTTGCAGACTTGTGAACAGGGGGCGAGCTTGTRGGTAACGGAGGATGCTGTGTTGCCGGATTCGAGTTGATTTGTGCGAAAGGAGTAGACTCGTGGATTTCGCGTTCATCACCATCGCGTGGTGATGATGGCAGAGCAATCTCATCGTGTTTCCGGCGGAACGGATTGTTCGACGACAGATTCGATTGAACAGCAGGTCTACTCGGGGCATCARGGGAGGAGAGTGTCTCTCCCCTAGATGATTCTGTTCTTCCCAGCTCTTCATGCGAATTCGTCGGTGGAAGGTCCAGAGAGAGATCGCGCAAAGCACTGGTCACATTTTGGGGACTGGAGGAGGGAAAACTGGGCTTTCGGATGGTCATCTTGGCCACTGGACAAGGTAGAAGGTTATGGGCAAGAGAATGCTTCTCCACGGAATGTGTTCTATAGTCTTCTTGCGAGAGATGGCATGGACGAAGTCACATCGTGAGGAGGTCCAATCCACTGCAGCTCGAGGCAGCCGTTTTATTGGCGGGGCAGTCTCTTGCAGTGCATCATTGGGTCTTCCGACATAAAGTATGCGCCAAATGTCGTAACATAGACATAGCACTTCTCCCTCCTACTTTCACGTCTGAGAGTGTCACCAATGGATGGACAGTGATATCTTTATGGAGTAGGATAAAGAATAGGAACAGCTCGCTTGAAAGCTTTCTGCAAACGCGCGTTACGTTGCGGCCTTATCGATAGGGGGAGCTTACGGCCAGCCGGGGCTGGTGAGGACGACCAAGGAGACATCAGTCCTGTAGTATGATCAAATGATTCAGCTACAATAATGASAAGAACACATCGTTTGTGACTTGGTCAAAGATTCCTGTGGATCTATCATCCCGGACTTCGTGCACTCTGTCCACGCAGACCCTCCTTGAAGAATCCAACTGGTCCGCCACAAATTTGAATAGGCACGCTAGCATTGAGCAGTGTAATCAGACGGGAAACCTTTGATCATGGTACGACGTGATCATTGTTCCTAGATTGATGCCCATGATCCTTCCAAGAGGCCTTCCCATTGAGCTCAAAATCCTCACGTAGTCGCAAAAACCAGGCATGGAAGGACCAAAACTTCGCGTCAAGTCAAAGCCCGAATAAACTTCTTTGCCGCTTCCAGTTTCTCTTTATCTTGCTCGGGCCCAAATTTTCGCTCAGTCGTGCTTTCTCAGACGCATACATTTCGAGGTAGGGGCCTTAAGAGTGGAGATATGTTGTTGACTTCCATTCGTCCCATTATCATTGCATCATGTAGTAGACTTTGGTGCATTCAGGGCTGCCGACCATCAACCGCCTGTATTAGTCTGATTTATTCGAATCGATAATCTTATTACGTAAGTCATTCGTACGATGTTTCATAGTTCACCGTGCTGACGGTTCGAGTGACGGACGAACAACTATGTTATAAGTCCTCGAATCCTGGCAATAATCATTCCGGCTTGTAACCCCCCCCTTTGACGCAAGAATTGAGTCCAGACGTCTCCAGGATATGCTCAARGTACGAGTGAATGAGTCTCTGTCTCGGCTTCAATGGTACGCCCATGCAGCGCCAAAGATAGGACTCGTGGAATGGATTTGAGGCAGAGATCCTCCAAGGCAATGTCTGAGATCCTTCAATTCGCACGTAAATCTTTCATGTATTCCATTGCCCTTGTGTGGCCTGCTCTTCTGCTCTTGTGTGGCCTGCTCTCCTCAAACATGCATGATTGGATGGTTGGGATGACCTTATGTCTCACTCAAATCAATCAGGAAGCTCTCGTTTCGTTGAAGCCGTAGACTGATGGCATTCAAGCTCGGTCAGGATATAGGCAAAGGCCAAGAATAAGTTGAAGGTATTCAGGTCTGCTTGAGGGTTGACTGTCTCGAGGTTTTTGGTTGCGATCGTGTGCTTCTGCTCCTCGGCGATGGTTATGAATAAGCGTGTTCGAGAACTTAGTCTTACCTTCTAGTATGCAAGGGTACCAGGAACTTGGCTAGTTCCCGATCAATGGTGCTTGGTACTTGAAATGGTCTTTCACCCAAGTGCTTGAAGCGTAGGAGTGGACAAGAGTGTGGTAAGGAGAGCGGCATAGCAGGCAATGACTGTTGGAATACGTCGGTGTGCAGCTCTTGCGCTTTCGAGACAATGTCAAGGTAGTATCACGTCGCGTAATCTGATTCCTGATCACAGAACGTTTCGTCCTCGCTAAGATCGGTAGGTAGCGAAGAGTGCACACATGTCTTCATTCGGCCTTCTTGGAGGCATGCTACCCTTAGGTATGATATGACCATCAGGCTGCAAGTCATGTCAGCGAACATGACACCATCTTGGTTCTCTTCTCAAGGCCTTCGTCCGAAGTATGCGCCCTTACAAGCGATTACCTGATGTTCATGATTAGCATTGGGACTATGATATTACAAAGAGAATATGATTGTCTGACCAGGATCATGCGGCCGTGGAACGATGAGGAGGAATTTGATTGGTCTCAGTAAGACCAAGGAGATTTGGACTAGCATTTCCGCCCATTTTTCGCATCATAGCTCGGCGGTGGTTTGATCGTTTCAGAGGGAAAGGATGTCGCTTGGGTCAAGAAGATCCAGAGCTAGCCAGAGATGGCAGGAAAGAGGATGGCGCAGATCCTTCCCTTGCGATCCAGGCCGCGTCGCCCGTCTTCCCCTTTCCTGGACCGGTGCTGCAGGCTATCAGCCTTAGCTAGCCGAAACCACTAGACGCCGGGCGATGTAGGTGACCTTGTATTTGCTTATGATTCACATGCAATAGCTCTTCAAGTTGGTAATGGGAACGTCCTCATGGATGTGGGTAGTCCCCCGTGCCCAATACCACCTTGTCGGGCGATCTCATAGGACATTATGCTCCATTTCCCCATTACAATGTCGTGGCTGGGTGGCAATTGCCTAGCTATCGCTTGCTTAATCGACGCAAGAGATCTTCAAGCTTCATACCTATTGTCGCCTCCCTCTTGCTGGGCTGTGTAAGGCAGCCTCGACCAGCGGTCCTGGCAGAAAAGGTTACGAAGGTTTTTCCTTGGCTGTGCGGGACTGGAATGAATGACTGTGAAGTCGTAAGCAAAACTCGTCCCTCGATTATCTGCAGAATATTCATGAAAGTTGGGTTGGAAGGATGGTTAGGCATGAGATGACCAATGCCCGGTAGATTTCTGGGAGCGAATGCGCTTCACCGCTTAATGAGTGGATCGAGAAGGTGGGTGTGGAGTTGCCCCGGCTGTTGAACGAAAAGTGTGTGAAATCCTGTAGATGAATGTTGAGAGAACGGTGAGCGCTGCCGGAAGACGGGATCATTAGCAATCCAAGCACAGTTGGTGAGCTCATAGTGATGAAGTTTCTCTTACAGATGGACAAGAAATTCTGCCTTGGGCGACATTTGCTTCAGAAGAATTTGCGGTATTCCTTTGTCTGAAAGGAGCACCAGGAGCATCTAGCCGGAGTTTGGGAGATGAGCCAAGTTTGGATAAGTAGTGAATCTCAGGCACCTCATTCCCTCAAATGCCCCAATCAGGCGACAACATCATCACAATGGGTCTTTGAAGCAGAGATCCGGGCCCAGAGGATCTTGCAGTGTGCTTGATCCCGGCGATGTTGCCGATGGTGCAAGCAGAGCGGCCCTCGAAACTCGCCTACATGCCGAATGAAGCAACAGCATCTAGAGCGAAATCTCCTCCAAATTCTTGTTTTCGGTCTTACAACGCTCTACGGCTGCGACTTCGGAATCATGAGACTTCTGTTGACTCATGGGCTGGCCTCGAGACAAGATCTCCACTAAGATGTCAAGGAACCTCTGGCGCTTGCTCAGCCTGTCACGAGCAAGGACTGGAGGGAGCAATGGTCTTGGATGGGACCGAATGCAAAGCTGCCAATAATGCAGAAATATGGCATATCTAAAGTCCAACATAACATCTGATCCATTCTCTAATCTCATCTTAGCTCGAGACCAGTCAAGAGCGAGCAACCACATCAAGCAGCGCGAAGCATACCGCAAGCCCCCTGAGCTACACACTACATGAGCATTACACTGCATGATCCCTTCATACAGTACTCAAGCTATGCATGATAGCCTACCCCAGTGCTAGCGCTGATAGCACCGCACTCCATCTCCGCGCTCCACCCCCGAAAACAGTTCGCCCAGCACAAAGAATGGCTTTGGAATGCCTCCCGATCCTATCTCCTGCTACACCTTCCTACTTCAATGAGCAGGAAGACCATGACCTGTTGGCAAGGGTACGATAAGACAAGGTATCTCCATCACTCTAAGACCCTCCCTTTCCTACCTATCGCCAGCCTACTCCTCCTCTTTGCCATGGCCCCGTCTCATTCCAATCTAGGAGTCCATTGATTTCACCCCCAGCGCGCTGACGGCTTCTTGTGTCCCACAGACAGCGCCACATTGACATCCCTCGAAGCCGTCAGCTGATCGAAAGTAGCTAGCCCATCGAGGGCACCTTACGTTCCCGGCGACATCGGACGAGAAAATATTGCCTACTTTAGGACCCTCTAAGCAACCACTGCCTGGGGGCTGGGGGGGGAGGGGCGGTCGAGTCTAAGGAACATATGCAATCTACTGCAAAGAGAAGAGCGAAGACGGCACATCATTCGAGAAGATAACGTGGGCCCACAGCAAGTCTCCCTCTGATCATGGCTTTTGGCAACCACGGGATATTTTGCCTCCATAGTGAGTCTATTCGCTCTCTCCCTCCCATTTTGGTGGACGTAATAGCTATGAAGACCTATAAGCTAATACGGCTCTAGGTGTGGATGTGTTTCTAAGCGATATATGTCTCCAGATGACCGGCATAGCGCCTACGCCCGCCCAAATGCATATGATCGGGAAAGGCGATCACGCTCATATGATGTACAGCAAGCAGTGTCTAGAGCACACCCCCTTTTTCCTCCCATGATTGCTCAGGAAGCTGGGAATCGGTCCAAGGTCACCCATAGGGTCTGAAGGCTGAGGGGTTTGGAGGCTAGTCCGGGTGATTGGGGGAAAGAGCGAGGTGACTACGGCTTACATGGGTTGGGCGGTGTGAGTGATGGAGGGGAGTGGTGGTATATACCCGGATTGAACGAGGTAGGGATTATGAGATTGCCGTAACCATCTCGGAGGGGAAAGGGAGGACAAGTGGTGGGGTGCGTGGGGTGCTGGCACGGTGAAATTTTCGGCATCTGACATGGTTGATTTTTCTAGGAGGAGCGGGTAAATAGGAGCATGGTACAACGATATTGCTGGAGTACATGGATGATGGATTGTTTTGAACCACAGGCTGATTTCTCCCAATCTTATCTGTGTGAGTATTGTCATGTTGCATGTTGTCATGCTCTTTCTTTGTCTATGATTGAGCAGCTATGCCCCTGTTCCCTAATTTTCCCCCATCTCTTTGATGGTCATCAGCCTTGCAACTGTACGCTGTCACGCTCTTTCCTGGTCAACATCTGCAGCCACCAGCCGCTTCTGTCCCGAGCCTTCCTACCTCTGAGCCGGTACTCAGCTTTAAGGCAAACCAAYGATCGGTTGTCCGATGTGGGATGGGCTTGCATAGGCAAAGCCGCGCTTTGTATGTATGGGTCTCTCTCTGTTCTGTGCAGGTGTTTGTATCCAGCCGAATATTACACCCCTTCAACTTTGTGGCAATAGCTCCAAGGCGACTAGTGTAGCGAGAGTAGACCAAGTTCTTGACGTCTGGTGCCCTTTGCAGTAGGGAACGCGGTGGGTTGCTGCACTATCCGCGGATAGGTGAGGGTTCAGCGATCGCGTATGGGACGAGGTGCTGCTGCTCAGATCTGATGCAAGTTCGTAGGGAGCTGCTTTTCAAATCTTCCGTAATTAGGAATCTGCGTCGCTCTTCAAGCTCGGAGCTTTCTTTGACTCTGCATCGCTCCTTGACATTGTGTAAATCTTCAAAGGTAGGTAAAAGCGTAAGGTAAGGCTCAATAGATACCACTGTATACGCGAGAGAGCTTCGTTCCTCCGTTGCCTTCGAGATGTGAGTCTAAGGCAATGTAAGCAAGTATACTGCCTGTCGAAGCCCACGTCTGGATATCACTTGTCGTACCTAAACCATACCACTTTCCAATTTGGAGAGCTTCCATATCCACACTGCTGAGTGATTATGATGGCTGGGATCAGTCTCTGCTGGGGACTTGCTGAGGAAAGGCTTGTCCATGCACTGGACTGATCGATAGAGTGGTATAGACGTGGCCTGTATCCGACTCTTGACACGTGGCTATGAAACGTCAGGGGTAGCGGGTCTCGTCATGTCTTGGATGGCGACCACTTTTCGTAATAGGGTTGTTGTAGCTCGCCTTGCGTCCGTTATGTTGCAAATATGATCAAATTATGCCTAAACATGCTATGCTACATGGCCAACGTACGCTTGGAAGTCGACCGTAGATCAGCTTGGATTGATCTGGAACCAAGACCAAGGGCTTAGAGCATCAGTCAGCTGTCGAGCACCTGCTGTCTCCACGCCTGCCCTCTTCGTGAGCTCAAAGGGAGGGTAAAGCTGACTGATTTATCCTCCAGATGGGTAAGGTCTTCCATGTGCAATCCGTCCAGGATTCCAGCGCTCTGCCATTGTATACTCCAACATGCAACTTGTAGAGTAGAACGTGAAGATTTTCCACCTAACCAAAAGGTGAAATAGATGTTTTGATGATAGAAATGGTTGCTTTCTCAAGGGAAAAAAAAGACAACGGTCGAGAATACCGGGCCCATACTCCCGAAGACCTCAATGTTGGCCGTAGCTGGTGTGAGATGGACATTCTGGGGCGTTTCCTCACGCTCATGATGTCACACAGACTTAGAAATTCTAGCTTTTCCAACTTGCTGATTACAGGCTGCATGACTAGTTTCTCCAGTTCCACTAGCTCCGTAGCAAACGCCGTATTTTTGGGCTTGTTGCGATGGAGCATATGGGCAAGAGGCGGCTCCTCAGGTGGTAAAGTGCATGGTGAGTGAAGATGTCAAATTGTGAATGAATCAGCTCAGCGTTACAAAACACCATACAAATCAGCAGCCTCAATACTGCACCACCTAAATCTATCCATTCTAGGTTGGAATTGAAGCTGTAAAATCATATATCCTCGCTATCGGTCTTTCAACCTATAGATACAGAAATTTCGAGAGCTCTGGGCGGATGCACGCAACTGGGGAAAATGTGAAGTCTTTGAGGTGTAATCACGTATGGAATCCTTCCTGATTGGGAATTATCGGTGCATCGTCGTGGCAGTTAGGGTTAGACCCTAGCGCGTCGTGCGCCAATGGACGAGTGCCAATCATGTCTCTCTGTTCGAAAACCTCGTGCTAGAAAAAACAGTGGCAGCTGTCAAACAACAGAATCCGCACAGCTTCCCACAATGAATATACCGACATCCTCAATGGTCACCGAGACGCCGGGAGCGCTCATCGCCTCCCACTCCCACATTCGCGGCCTCGGCGTCGACCTGGACACTCTGACGCCGCGCTTCTCTTCGCAGGGTCTTGTGGGGCAGGAGCGCGCTCGTAAAGCCGCTGCATTGATCATCAAAATGGTCGAAGAACGCAAGATTGCCGGGCGTGCCATTCTTATCGCCGGACCACCAAGCACAGGAAAGACAGCTATCGCAATGGGCATGGCACAGACACTTGGATCAGAAGTACCTTTTGTCACCATGTCAGGCAGCGAGATTTACTCAAAGGAAATATCGAAGACGGAAGCTCTGACACAAGCTTTCCGCAAGGGTGTCGCAGTACGAGTCAGTGAGGAGACGGAATTCATTGAAGGAGAGGTGGTGGAGATACAGCTTGACAAGAGCGTCACACAGGTCAGCACGCCCTGAAACGCGAGCAAAGGATTCAACAGCTGACTCTTCGGAAAACCACAGGCAAACAGGCAGGGCAGGATCATTATGAAGACCAACGACATGGAATCCGCCTTCAATTTGGGTCCGAAACTGATCGACTCGCTTGAGAAAGAGCACGTCATCGCAGGCGACATCATCAGCGTCAACATGTCAAGCAACCGCATCGTCAAGCTGGGCCGTTCCTACGCCAGATCACGAGACTACGACGCAATGGGCAAAGATACCAAGTTCGTCACATGTCCCGACGGCGAGCTACGCAAGCGCAAGGAAGAGACACACGTCGTCAGCCTRCACGAGATCGATGTCATCAACTCCCGCCCCCAAGGCTACATGGGACTCTTCTCCGGCGACACAGGCGAGATCCCAAGCGAAACCCGCGATCAGATCAACGTGAAGGTAGATGAGTGGAAGGAAGAGGGCAAGGCAGAGCTCCTCCCCGGCGTCCTCTTCATCGACGAAGTCCACATGCTCGACGTGGAGGCCTTTTCATTCATGAACAAGTGGACYGAAACTGAGCTGTCACCCATCATCATCATGGCCAGCAACCGTGGCAACGCCACCGTCCGCGGTACCCCATCAAAGGCACCGCATGGRATGCCTCTCGACTTCCTGGATCGCTGTGTCATCATCAGCACCCACCCSTACAACGCCCACGAGCTTCAGGAAATCCTKAAGATACGTGCAGCAGAGGAGGAGGTCGAATTGAACGAGGGGGCCATAGCGCTCCTGACAAGGGTTGCGGAGGAGCGGGGGCTGCGCTACGGCAGCCAGCTGATTGCCACCAGCTACGAGGTGGCAAAGAAGCGGAAGGGAGGGGAGGGGAAGGTGGAGGAGAGGGATGTGGAGCGGGCCTACGGGCTTTTCTTAGAYCCAAAGAGGTCTGTGGAGCTCGTTGCAGAGCTCCAGGGGGAGAAAATGGAACTTTCGTAGCTTTGTCGGTATAACTGCTTCTTGCTCAAGCGTAGGCGTCACGAGCCCYGGGAGGGRAACAGGGGTGGCAAACCCCTTTACTGTAGTTTACCTGGTCTGAACCATTGAAACCTCATTGCTCAATCGCTTCGACAGTCATTGTRTAGCTTTTGAATCACTTCTGTCATTTTGCTAGCTTATGAGCAATGCATTTGCAACACTTGGGTATCKMTGGAATTGCYMCTRCYACTCTATCTTACACGAAACGCACGCTACTCGACCACTCTTGCTCTCCYACCTTGCAAAATTCGACRTCCCCRTCGAAGAAGCCAGCGTCCACCCAGGCCTTCATCAGCGGGGCATCGTAGCCCCCGTACACCTTGCCACCATCCCGCCCATCCATCCAGCGGTAYTGCCACACCGCCCCCACCCCACCAGCTCCCTGCCCSTCCTCTCCACCCCCTTCCTCCMCCTYCGCCTTSRGYGGATCCACCCAYGCCTCCCCCGTCTCCCGCTGGTATTGCCTGGCCAGCAACTCCCTCTCCGTATCATAGATCTCCTCCTGGCCCCTCGACAGCAGCATRTCAGCCGCGCCCGTGATCGCCTCCACCGCCTCCCTCCTCSCCACCTCCCTCGCCTCCTCCTCCTCCTCCTCCCCCCCGGCATCCACATCCATCCCCCCACCGCGTTTCCCCTTCCCCTTCCCCTTCCTCTTCTTCCCRSTSCCCARCCGCCCCAGCGCTTCCAACACGCTCTCCCCAACCTCCAACCTCGTGATCAACCCCGCCAACAAGTCYTTSGTCAGGATYTTATCATCCTCCACCCTCCTCCTCGCCATCTCGGCTTCCCGCTGTGCCATCGCTTCGCGCGCGCGCTTCATGTCGCGCTTGCTCACCCCTTCGAGCCAGAYGTCGTGCCGGGCGTCCGGGTCGGCCGCTTTGCGGACGTAGTTGCCCGAGCTGTCGAAGCGGCCTTCTTCCGTCTCGGCGCGCATGTTGAAGGCGTCGAGTTTGGGGGCGTGGTGTTTTTTCGCGCCGGCGCCGAGCTCGGTGTCGATTTCRTCGCCGGGGTCGGCGCGGGTGGAGTCGTCGACGGAGGATTCGGAGGAGGAGCTTGCGGAGTCGTCGTCGTCGTCGTTGTGGTGGKTTTTGCCTCCTTGTTGTCGTTGTGATTCCTGCATCTGTTTCGACTTGCCGGAGATGCCGTTTCGTGCTTTGCCGGCACGACTGTCATCATTGGGGACGCTGAAATCGGCACTGACGTGGCCCCCGCTCTTRCTCCCMAGCACCTCGCCYTGCAYCGTTTCAKMGGCTTCCATGAATGTCACACCCTTCTTCTTCTTCGTATCCTCATTCCCWTYTTCCTTCTTGCTCGCCCCTCCTCCMTCATCCAYATCATCAGCAAACATATCATCACCCCCATCACCACCAGCATCCATCCGACGTTTCTTCTTCGCAGCCACACGACCATCGAACCCCTCATTACTGCTGTCGGACTCATACCCGTCGATGTTGACGGCGTTGCGTTTGGTCGTGGTGCCGCGTTTCCCGATTTCGTCTGCGTCGAGGAGAGGGTCGTCCGTGGGTGCGTCGGGGGGSAGAGTGGAGGGGTTGCGGAGATCGAATTGCGTKGTGTGGGCTTCGGAGCGGGCGAAGGCGTCGGCGGAGCGGGTGGGGCGGGGGAGGGTGGGGAAGGACATGRTGGCGTGGAAATTATCTGTGTGTGGGTGGTGGGATTGTATAGAAAAGGGGGTGATGGGGGAGCAGGGAGATGGGTGGCAAGGGGATTGGTTTTTGTGGGTGGTTCTACGTGATAGCCGCGGCGAGACGCGCGGGTATAGCTGGGGGAATCGCCGCTGTGGAGGTGGAGGGGTTGTTTGCAACTCTTTTTTTCTTTTACGGAAATTGGGCTGGAGAAGAAGAGAGTYGCTCTTTGGGCTGTTTCTCTGATTTTGCTATTGAGATATCTATCTACTTCAGCTTCTGGAACTTCGCTTGTTGGTGCTTCAGCGAGGAAGTGTGTCTTCTTCTGCGGGAACTCAGGAACGGAGAGCACTGACGTTGCTGGAGCATGTTGTGGTATTGAAGGCGGTTTTGTCGCTAGTCCTATCGATAAGATGGACGTAACTGAGTGGAGGCACGAGGCGGCAGGGAGAGCGTCACTACAAGCAAAGCTGAAGATCTGCATGCAAGGATAGTTTGGCGTCCGTGGGGATGAAGCATAGTATTGGTCGAAAGGAATGGGAATGTATTCATCAGAGGTTCGGTCGACCAGATTTGTTGGATATCAATCTGTATCCTCATCATTTCATTAGGATCTACTTCAGTGGTTCTATCGCGACTTCAGCAAGTGATGTACATGAAAAGACTATCCTTCTGCACGATGCTCTAAGCCTTTTATCCGTCGTTTGACCCGTAAATTCAATACACATTAGAAAGCTACACCTTCTCTTGATCCCGCGAGCTCATGCGGATGGAGAGATCGATGCTGCATCTCGTAGCGCTCGCTTCCACTCAGCTCGCTTGGACCAACGGCGGAATGTTCATCGATCAACTCGTGGGGTGCATAACCTGCGCCAGAGTATGTGAGGGATTGTTCCCCATAATGTTGACTTTGGCCGAACTTGTCAGGGTCCGGCAGGTACGTAGGGACTTTTGCTGTCGTCGCCTGCTGTCGGCGCCGGTACAAGAGCCAACCAACGGCAAGAGCGGCCGCAACAGCACAGACAGTTCCAATAATTATGCCGGCTACTAAACCGCCCGGGGGTCTATCGCTCGATGAGGGTGGTGATAAAGTCGGTACTATTGGCTGTGTACTCGTTGCCTCTGGCAAAACATTCCACGTCTTGCTCCATGTGTCTGCCCAGCTGTCCATGTTGGGCGCGAAACCCGATGAGCTTGTTATGGCTCTGTAGTCGGGGTTGGATGAGACCCCAGGGCCTGGGGCTTGCGCTAGATACCACTGAGTGCCTTCATCCCAGTTGACGCCAACGAATGCTGCCTGGAGAAAAGCGCGGCCAAGGGAGTATGTTTGGTTTGCGGGATCTTGAGGGGGCTGGCATGGGAAGTACTGCGTAGGCTCCGCTATGAGCGGGGCTTCTAGAGTGAGATTGAGAAGCTGAAAGGGTACGTTGATCGTGAAGTTGCTCAAGCCGCCATTGAGAGGAAAGGAGAAGTTGAGAAAGGCTGGCGAGTTAACAATGGTGGCGTATTGGGGGTCATCGACATTCCAAAAATACAATCCATACTTTGCATTATAGGTRACTGGTAAATGTTGGGCAATGGCGTTGCACGTGCTGTTGGGAAGGTTGAGGTAGGGCGCGGACGGATTGATTAGTACTTTGATCGAACTTTCACGAGAATCGRATAGCGTGTCGTTTCCGCTTGCTAGAAGGCCTTGCCAGGGGGTATCAACGAGAGGCGATCTGCCTTCCGCAACTCCAATGCCAACGTCAAGAAGGTCAATGAAGAAACGGGTGCTTGGATCGTTTGCGTACGACTGGGCTGACACAGGTGCCAGGACTCTCGACCGATCGTAGCCGCCGAACCATAGCGAAAGATCGAGGCCTAGCGGTGCAGACCCGTAATGCAAGCCGTAGGAAGAGGAGCCAATGATGTTTTGCTGTTTGAGGTAGTTGGGCACGAGGGTTGCATTGAAGCTGGTCCCGTCGCCAAGATTGAAGCTTTGATTGGGACTGACATTGCCGAGTGCCAATTGACCAATCTGTAAAGGATAATGAGAGCCATCAGGATATATGACCTGGACATTGGACCACATGAAGATGTCAAAATCATTCACCGTGACATTTTGAGTTGATGCTCCAGCTCCTATGGCTAAAGTATCCGTCACGGAGCTCGCATTCCCTGTCCGGAACATAAGAGCTCCAGAGGTCCAGGCAGAGTTAGGAGCCATGAGGCCGTTTTGGGGATTGATGTAGCCATAGGATATGTTGCCGTTGTTGAGACTGCTTGAATCCTCGAGCTGGAACAAGCCTGCGCGTCCACACGGAAGRCTGGATTGATCCTGGCAAGCATAATTGGTGAGAATTTGAGATTGAAATGTGCCTCCGGGTAAGAGATCGATCTTCTGCGGCGGTGAACCAAGCTCCACCCTCACAGCATGCCATGGCCCATCCGGTCCGTAAACTGCGTCCGCCTGTCGAATTTGTAATGGAGCGGCCTGTTGATTACTTAAACCAAAAAGAGAGAAAAAGAACAGTATAGCGAATGAAGACTGAGCCATGGAGGCCGATGAGCGCCTTTGGCGAACCGGTATTGAAAGAGCGAAAGAGAGGAGCCTAGCGTTAGAACGGGGCAGTCGACATTTCACACCTTATGATAGGATGGCAACGAGACGCTCAAACCTCTGAGGAGTAGCATCATTCTTGCAAAAATGGAGATGGACCTGCATCAAGACGGACGCATAGCCGGGCCTGGTCATTATACGATCACGCGTCGCCAAATCGAAACAACACAGAGCAACAACAAGAGGAGCGTATTTATCACAGAAGAGGCAGATAACCCGGGCACATGGAACGGCACCTTCGCGGTTGCAATGGGGTGAAGCTTCAAACAAGGTACCCAGGTGGTTGTGGATGCCATGGAGCCACACCCACGGCTCGCGAACGACCGTTCTGCGCAAATTCTGGATGTTCAAAATAGCGCTCAAGGCCTAGCATTTTCACGAGTTGAAGATCTCAACCGAGATTGAAGGCAGTGCGCAGACAGAAAGAAGAAAGCAGCGCTAAATGGTTCGTTGCAGTTTCCCAGAAAGACGTTTCATGATGATGTGAAAACAGGATGGATACAGGATGAGCGACAGGGGTAAAATGTTGAGTGCCACCTGCACTGTGATGGCATTCCCGCAAATGCCGATTGATCAGATACGCGCTTGCATAAAAATATGCAGCCAGCTAGACCTATTTCGATCATACTAGCCYYTTTTGGCGCCCATATCCCCCCAAACGCTGTAATTCAATAGTCCACGGTAACATCACTTTGATTTCGGACAAAAGTCCTGGAACGCATCTCATTTGCTGTTACAAGCCGGCGGACCTGCAAGATGGCAGATCTGCATGGCCTCCATGCTTCCTTGGGCCCGGCTCTTGCACGGCGCTCAAAATCCTGTGGAGGCAGCTGCTTCCATTTCAAAAGATTGAAAGCCTAATGTTTCATCTCCAGTACGACAGCTCTTGGGGATCTCAATCTCTTCCTTTCACTCTTCTATATTACATCTGACATCCTTCTTGGTATTTTTGGCTCACTTCCCACCCAGCATCATGCGCTCAAGGGTACCGTCGAAGGCAGTGCTTCGTTAAACCACCACAGATCTAGTCAGAATGGGCCATATACGACTGGGAGAGCTGCCCCATTCACGGCGCTACTATGGCTTTGTGGCAGCTACCCTCCTGGTGCTGCTTGTCCTTGTGTTGGGGACCTCGCGACCCCTGAGAAAGCCGGATAGAGCGCCAGAATTCCAACAAATAAGCATAGGGAAAGACAATACCACCAACGTGCTCGACTGGTCACGCTTCGCATACGTACAGTATGTGACTAATCTGCCATATCTGTGCAACTCGGTAATGCTGTTTGAGAGCCTGTGTCGCCTGGGCTCGAAGCCTGACCGCCTTCTGCTGTACCCCAGCTCCTTCTCGACCGAGAATAACAGCACTGTGAGTGCAGTTCCACATCCCTATGCCCCTTCGAGCAAAGACGCGGCCCGAACAAGCCTGCAGGAAACAAAGCTTCCTTCGTCTTGATCAATCGCACCCGGAAACGAGGACAGGTTTGATGGGCAGTCGCTGATTGAAGGTCGTACAGGAGGCGATTTTACTTCGCAAGGCTCGTGATGAGTACAAAGCAATCCTCAAACCAATCGAGATTCAATCGTATGACCCAGGAAGCGATGATCGTGAGTCTGATGAAGCGAGCCTCCATCTCGATCTGCAATATTCGGARCGCTGATCTATTTGCCAGGCACATGGGCGGATAGCTACACCAAACTGCTCGCCTTCAATCAAACACAATACGAGCGCGTCCTCCATTTGGATAGCGACTCCACAGTCCTTCAACCCATGGAYGAGCTGTTCCATATCGAGCCTTCTTCTGTCGCAATGCCGAGGGCATACTGGTTAGGATTCGACGATCGCGCCTTGAGTTCACAATTGGTCCTCCTAAAGCCCTCGGTACATGAGTTTGACCGCTTGATGGYTGCCTCGGAAAAAGCAAATGGCACAAAGTACGATATGGACATCCTCACAGACGTGTACAAGGATGCCGCCTTGGTCCTGCCTCATAGGCCATACAATTTGATCACAGGCGAATTCCGGGGCACGGAACATTCGAAGTACATGGGCGACCCGGAACARCCGTGGGATCCAGACAAGGTTCTCCAGGAGGCCAAGTTCGTACACTTCTCTGACTGGCCATTACAAAAGGTAATGACATCTCCTACCAGCCATTTCACACCCTGTTTGACCAAGGAAAAGTAAGCTTACTTCTGACTGCAGCCATGGGTTGCCTCCTCGCGAGAGATCAAAGCCGCGACGCCTGTCTGCGACCCACCTCTTGATGCCGACAATCCTTTGCCTTGCAGAGACGGCGAGCTCTGGACTTCTTTGTTCGAAGACTGGCTACGACGTAGAAAAGTAGGTCATCGACCATGATGCTTGCATAGCGCGATGCTAACTGAAGAGGGCAGGATATCTGTAATTTGGTGACTAATGACTACTGAACAACGATCAATCGCTCTTCAAACGCATGGCGATTGATCTACAATACACCTGACGACACGCACTCTGTGCAACATCGAAATGCATAGCATGCGCATGAAGGGAACGATTAGATATATATCAGACCGAAAGATCTGASMCTATTGCTGCTAGAAGCCATGCCGGACGACTGCGAGAAAGCAGCTGGAGATGGCATTGGGCTTGGGTCACCCCTTGAAGAGAATGACATACTCGAGAATTTCCCAGTACCCAACAACAACGGTACCTACCTTGAATATGACATGACAATCTCAACCTTCCTCCGTTTGGTGGTCGGTCGTACTCTCCCGGCTGCATGGCCTCTCTTTCTCTCCCTGTATCYCGATCAAGACTGTTGTATGTTCCCTGCTATTTACCGGGCAATACCAGCTGCTCTTCTGCCTTCAATCTACAATCTCCCGCCTCGCCTTACCGTCCTCTCCCCATTGTTCTCGAATCCCGAGCCCCCTCTGCACCCATCTCCCCCGTCCCCATCAAAATCATGCCTACTATCCACGCGGGCACGCAAGAACTCCAATACATGAAAATTCAACATCCGCTCTGCTGCTCGCAACTGTGAACATCATCAACCTTGTCATCATCTCTCTCACGAGATCGTCTGTCCATCTTGACCCAGCATTCATGGATGAATCGAGAGCAAGTTTGCAGTGGATCCACACACACACA
>MSTJ01000225.1:0-24253 GCA_001956345.1 Ramalina peruviana | reverse complement strand
TCAGACCGATGGGATCTTGTTGGCCAAAATTGGTAGTGTCCCCGTAAGAGTTGCATCCAGAGTCTGACCAGAGCGAGACCGACCCGTTCGATGGGCCTGCAGATGTCATGGAACAGATTAGGGAGACAACGAGAGCCAAGCGAGTTATCAGACTCTGATATCGTCGAGCCATCAAGATTTCCATCGTCATGACACCGGACAAGAGCAAATGTTGGTGACAGCCCTTACTTCGCTGTTGCAAGATGGCAAGGGCATTGATAAAGCAGGGGAGAGAGTAGTAACGGATGTCTTCCAGATATCAGGCTATCACGCCAAGGCCTCGCAAGTTTTGCACTGCCCCCATCACCCCCCTTTGGCGCGAAGGATCATGCATCATGCAAGCCTCAGCTCTTCACCTCTCATCTCTTTCGGTCCAATCAAAATGCATGATGCAGACGAGTCTTGCAAGCTTTAGACATAGCAATCAGCAAGGATCAGGCATGCTGCAATCCCGGAGGCCGATACAAAATACCGTTGAAAATGCAACAGAAAGCAGCGTGGAGCATTGGGGGGTATTGGAGGCGGGGCAGGCTCTCGCATAAACATTCTCCCGGAGCCGATTAACCTCGGCTTGTTTTCCGCTGTCAGAATGAAAGTGGTCGAGAAAACTACTGCTCCATTCGCCTTTGCAACAAGACTCCCGGACATGAAAGCACACCGCGTTCGTTCTGTAGGATTATAACGAATGTGTGTGAGAACGATGATCGAAGACGGAGATGGACTGGTGCAGACACCAATAACAGGAGAATAGCCTTGCTTGAGTCGCTTGCTGACAGAAGCGAAAAGAGTCTCCCAAGCCTGCAGTCGCAAGGATGAAACATTAGGGTATATTCGCAAGGTCACTCAGGCCGGTGCATCGCCATCCTAAACTCCAAGAGCTCTGTCAAACCCAAACATCCTCGCAACTGTCCAATCCGAAATCGTCTCAGGATACAGCCAACTCAACCATCGCACCCTCGCTGCGTTCGCTCCAAGCCAGATGGTTTTCGTCCGCCACAGCCACCCCTCCGCTGCCAGCACCCGTCGCACAACTTTCTTGGCATATTCCTGGGTATCCATCGCATCATCTTGAGAGAACCCTTGCCTCTTCGCGTAGACGTCCGCGAGTTCCTCATACGCGCTTTCCTCCTGCAACTCTCGCTTGACTCTGCTGATACGACTTTGGACCCCGCCGGTAATGACAGTGATAACGTGCACCCCCAAGGGAGCGACCTCTACGCGGAGGGTCGCGCTGTAGGAATGCAAAGCAGCCTTAGAAGCATTGTAGATCGAGCTCCACGGGAATGGGAAACAGCCAGCGACAGAACCGATTTGGACGATAGTGCCACGGGATTGACGGAGTAGCGGCATGAACGTTTGACACATCCGGACGACGGCGAAGAGATTGGTGGTGAAGACGGATTCCATCTCCGAGAAATCGGTTTCGATGGCCGGGACAGTGTAATCTGGGTCCTGTAAACCATTACCTGCGAGCACCATTAGTCGTCGCTTGCTTACTTCGTCCGGCATTGTTGATCAAGAAATCCAGCCCGCCTCTCGTTCGCTCCTTGACGGCTTCTTTGCAKGCRTTSATGCTTTTCAATTGATTGACTTCAAGACTCAATGTCTCGATGCCGATRTCTGCTAGGTCTTGAATTGTCTCTGTCGCTCTTGCGGTGGCGAGAACGCGCATGCCTTTGGCATGGAACTCGCGGGCCAGAGCATTACCGATGCCGCCAGGACTGCACCTGYRGAGCTTRTCAGAACACCTGTTTCCGGGGWGATCAAGATCTTACCCAGTGATGAGGACGACTTGACGGGTGTCTGCCATCGTAGCAGACATTTCGAAGGACGCGACAAGATTGGACGAGATCTTGAGACTGGCGGTAAGATATATSCGAAGTCGGGGACGGAAGTTTGATAAGATCCAACACCCACTRATCACCAATTGCCACCGATGGGATAGGCAGCAGACATCTCGTAAATACGGTCTTGGGCTATGACTGGCTGGATGCCTGGTATCTGTGGACAACATCCGAAATGCAAAACAGACATCGGTAGGAAAAACCCGTTCCCGTTGCCGCCCCGCTCGCGAGGCACAGACGCGGGATGATTCAGGTCCCTGGCCAGGGGAAAATGACGTCACATCCCCTCCAATCCCACCTTCTAATTACAAATACTCGGGCGCTCTTCATGCATTTGATGCACGAGCCTGATACTCGACGCATGTCAACTGTCTCATCTGACTTCACCAGACGTATCAGAGGGAGCGCTTTCAATGTCCGTTCTTGCATGGACATTTACCCATCGTATCAGTGGCATGGAAGCTGGCCGCCAGCGTCTAATTCCTGGCTACAGCCTGTGTGAACCTGGATCAATGACAATGTAGCAGTCAGAGAAAATTTTATAGCTAGGCAAGAGATGGGCAGTGTCAATACTTACGAAGATATGAGCCAAACGAATTCTCCACTGGCGTCTAGATCGTCTCTGCAGCTGCCTGAGGTCCTACAACCTTATGCCCGTCACGAAAGACTCGAGAGGAAAAAAGCAAGAGTCCAGCCGAAACTCGCTTTGACCTCTCATTGCCGCATGGCTGAAGGGTTCTTGCATTACTTGGAGAGCCTAGAAGACAGGCTACTGCGGCAAAGAGGCATAGCATGCCTTGGGGTCGGCGTCAACAGCGCAACTGATGGGGCGTCTCTACATCCACGAATCAAAAACATCACTCTGCATACATTCTCGGGGCGTTTTTTGCGAAAGGGGCATCCATCCTGATCTGAAATCTGATATATTATTTCAGTTGCAAGCAGGGGATTGGAAAGTCAAGAAAAAGCTTGCCTGGCTTCAAGCTAGGGCATACATCCTGTTGTTTGTATTCCTAAAATAGGTAAAGACCCACTTGCGTGGCCGGTGGTTCTCAATCATGGATTCTGCCTATCATCTCCCAGCCTTAGCCCCTCCAGCCGGTGTCATCTCCAACTTTACCCATCCCGAGTCCCGAGCGTCCATCGTTCGGTATCATGCATACTCTGTCTGGTCCTTATGATAGTGCTCTCTTTACTACTTTTCTATACGAATCTTTGGATACAGAAGTCTTTGAAGGCAGATGATAGTATGTATTTGATTGTAAACAGGCAGCTGACTGCTGACAATGGTAGTCGTTTGTATCTTTGCTGTCGTTGGTCATCGCCGCTCGCATTCCAGTCTCTTCAACTTGCTCACTGAGTGCATCAGGTGGGAAGCATAGCGTACACCGCAGTAGTGCTCTCAAGTATGAATCTCAACCCTTCCTTATGTTGAAGACTCACTCCAAACAGCTACAAACGTTGTCGGTCGTCACCAATGGGATGTTCCGGTCTTACCAAACGTGCCGCCATTACTCCGTGTGAGTATTCGTCCATTGAGAAATCAGAGGCGTCGGAACTAACAAGTTTGCGTATAGAAAATCATCCTTGTCGTTGATCTATTGTACGGTCCGGTCGCATTCTGCGCCAAGCTCTCATTGTTTCTACTCTACTACCGCCTGTTCGCCATCCATCGTTGGGTAAGATACATGGTCTATTCCGGGATAGCTTTCACCGCCGCAATGTACACTGGAAGCATGATCGTATATGGCTACCTATGCCTCCCCCGGCTCGGACAGAGCTTGTTTGATGCTGGGCTTTCTTCACGGTGCCAGAAACAGTTCATCATGATCGCTTGCGTACGAGGTCCTTTCAACGTCCTCAGCGACCTATATTTACTCTTACTACCACTGCCGGCTGTATGGCATCTTCACTTGCCGCTGAGAAAGAAACTTGGAGTAGCGGGAATATTTTTCACGGGATCTCTGTTAGTAACGAAGCGCATTCTGATTGTTAGATGCTGATGCATAAACAGCTCCTTTGTCGCAAGCATCTTCGGTTTATACTTTCGCTTTCGACTATATGATTCCCCAGATCTCACGTGGAACTTGGCTCCAGTGCTAGCCACGTTGTACGTGGATACAGCATCGTACCAAGATCTACTCTACTCACTCATCGTAGGGTTATTGAATTGAATGTAGGCACGATCTGTGCTTCTCTCCCGTTTCTTCCAGCCTTTTTCCACCATCACCACCTGGGACCTCGTCAAGTGGCTACTATCACAACCTTCATGTATCGGATCATTCCATTCAAGTCGTCCAACATAGGAGGCGATCGCTCGACAGCTGAGATATTGGGACCATTGCAGGGTGAGAGTAGATGTCCTGATTTCGGTGATGTACATGAGATGACAACGACGAGATGAAGCTGCCCGTTTGTGATTGCACAGGATATTCAAAATGATGCCTCTTGGTATATTACAATCACTCGGAGATCTATGCTATTGAGGCCGGTTGACTCGTCACATGTTTCGCATTCTCGATAGGGAATAAAATCCCACAGTGGACAAGCAGAAGAACAATGAAGCAAGAAGACAGCAAGACAGACACGCTCGTCACATCCCCCAAGAAGCATCCACCGGCTTTGGCGTGCATTCTTTCTGTCATTGAAGCCATCTTTGTGATTCCAATCATGGCCTATTGCAATTTCCCTACCAATCCAATCCTTGCTTGGCCGAGTTATCGGAGCAACTTGGTTTTGACCAATCGTAGATTCCACCTCGCTTCTTGAAACCGCTTTCATCCCAATACACATTCTCCAACGCCGCCGCGACACCAATCTCCAAGATACTCTTCGTGGGCTCCTTGACACCCTTGTTCAGAAACCGCAGATATTCGTCCAGCAACAGGTACGAGCTTGCCATGACATCGTTGCCCTCCCTGACAACGCTCTTCTGGTGTTTGTGTTTGTCGCAGAAGTGACGGTATTCCCCCTCATCAATGAGGAAGCGTCGCGCATCGCGCAGCGTCTCTTCTGAACCATTTTCCTCAGGCACAATTAGCACTTGAAAGCACTTCCATCGAAAGGGATCGATCTGCTCGATGCCGGCGTTCATGTCCTCCTGGAAGTTGAATCGGTTGACGACGGTGTTGATCTTCAGCATCACATCATGCCGCTTGCACATCTGACTCACCCCGATCACCGTCTTCAGGTGATTTCCGGTTCCTCTCCCGATCTCAATGTTTGTCTTCTCGTTGAAAGAGTCGCACGACACGGCCATGATGTCCAGGTATTTGCCGTACTCACGAAGCCAAGCCTCTCTGACTTTGCTGCCGTTGGTCACAATGGACACGGATTCCACTTTGAGTTCATCCTTGCAGTATTTGACCAGCTCGCCTAGGAATTTGGGCTTGATGAACGGCTCTCCACCGGCGAAGTTGATCTTCTTCATGCCGGCATCCTTGAGTAGCGACATTGCTTTCTTGGCGTCCGGAAGGGAAGCAACGTCCGAAGATGTCGCAGTGTGGAAGCAAAATCCTGAATGGGGTCAGCCATGTGCAGCAGGCCGCGATGCTTCGCCAAGATGACGGATGAAGACCTACCACAAGAGTAGTTGCATTCCCGAGTGAGATGATAGTTGACGGAGATAGGGACTTTGCTGAGCTTGGCGGGCTTGCGTTTCCAATAATACCCCTCGGCGATTGCCCTAATTGCGAGGGCCAAAATGCATGTGAAGATGAAGAACAATCCATACATGATGGGTTGGGGTACGAAGGATCCGCTGAACGAGGCCATGGTGCGTCTGATTATGTTCGGAGAGAATACCTTCTGGATGGATCAACGCATTCAATATATAGTCTGTACTGCCGACTACTTTCCACCAGCACCTTCGCGCCATTTCCCTGGTAAGCCCGCTTGCTGCTTGRTGATAGGTGATGCCTTGTCAAAGGCAAAGCCAGGACGGTTTGRTGCTTGTTGCTGCATTCCCCACAATCARATGTCACATYRAGAGGTGTAAGGCTRCAAACACCCTTTGTGCTACAKCTACRCTGCTGCCTGAATCCATCTCTGGAACCAACAGACGAGGCAGCGCCCCAAAAGAGATTGATGTTTGCCAGGTTGGCAAGAATGATCATGGGCATCAGATCAGAAGGCGATATCTCTACGGAAGCTTGCATTGTTTGCCTTTGTTGACTGTCATGCAAAGCGAAAGCTGGAAATTGCTTGCCATTTCTCCGCTTGCTCACACTTAAGGTAGACTTATAAACGAGCTTGTCCTATCATTCTTGCTACCAACCGCAGCATTTCACCGAATATTCATAGAATTAACATCGAAACAGACAACAGAGCCAATGGAGATGCCAAATCTGAAGAGGGAAGATGCGAACATAGTCTGCGTGATAGGTAAAGACTGGAAAGGATCCGTCCACAATTAAGCTGACTCAGAGCTCAACAGGAGCACCTGGTGTAGGCAAAGGAACTCAATGCACAAAGCTTGCCAAAGATCTGGGAGCTGTACACATGTGCGCCGGCGATCTGCTCAGGGGCGACCCTGAATGTGAGAGTATCATGAAGAAAGGAGGCCTTGTCGATTATGACAAAGTTCGGGGGCTGCTCAAAAACGTCCTTGATTCCCACCTGAAGGCTGGGCAGAAGAATATCCTTCTGGATGGCTTTCCCAGGAGCCCTGAGCAGGCTCTTTTCTTTCAGGCAGAGGTACATTATCAATCTCGCTTTTGTGATCCTGAAGCTGATCTGGTAGGGGTACAACGTCAAAAGAGTCCTTCACTTCCACTGCCCCAGAAACATCATGCTCGAACGTGTCTTGAAGAGAGGTCAGACCTCTGGAAGGGTGGATGATAACGAGGAAACTTTTGGATGGAGGTACAAAAGTCACATGGATCAGATTGCGAATATCGCGGAGGCATTTGCAGGAAAGATCGTTGATGTATGCCAGAAGATCTGTTGACATGACGACGCTAAACGTGAACAGATCGATTGCAGTGGAGAGCTGGATGAGATATATGAAGATCTGAAGGACAAGGTCAAGGTGAGATACAAAGGGTAGTCCTTTGTGCAAGCTTAAATAACGCATCCAGGCTATTTTCCAGGCAGAACCATAGCTTGCAAAGTCGCGTTCGCCACTATTGAAAATCAGGTTCTCTTGCCGGTCGAATACTGTACGTCTTTGAAAAGCGTCGGTCGATGTTTTCAAGTACGTATTTTCGAGCTTTAGGCAGGAAGCTCAACTTCAAACATTATGTGGATTCCGCCCAAGGAATTCCAGCTGAGAGGCATCAAAGTCTCCCCCGGAGGTGAATGTAATTCTTGTTGGAGACTGCGAGTCCATTTTGCACAAGGATCTGAGCACGCATCGGCGTCCTCCTTCATATTGAGCCTTCCGATTTGCCTCTGCATCGTACTATTCATCATTATACTTATGGCTTGCTTTGACCTTTTTCATCATGTTTCTGTGGTCTTGTATTTCCTTACTTTCCGAGCTGGTCTTATGGCTGAGATACTCTGAGCTATGAGAAGAGGCGGACATTAGGGCATGGAGAGAGTTTGAGCAGGAAAAGCCTCAGTGAGAACCTTGGCCAATGACGAGGCCAACATTTATTATACCACATTGCACTGATGATCCGTTGGGGGCTCAATTTCGGTTTTGGCCACTCTGGCCAATCACAAGCCGCTCCACAGTTCCAACACTTGGGATTATTTTATTTCACCTGAGCTCCAACTCCAACTCCGCCTCCTTCGTGCTGTCTTCAATTATATTTGAAGTTACTTGAAATGTCTCGCCAGTGCTCAATCAAATTTAACTCGACAGATGCCTCCGCTGCTAGAAATCAGTGACCAAAGCAATTTGGCAGCGTCTGATTGGGAATGCTTACCAAAGTCCTCATCCACACCAGTCGACGAATACAGTGTTCTCAATAGCAACACGCCCGCCGTCTCAACAATTATTGAGATAGCGGCTCCACCAAGCGAAGTATGGGCTGTTCTTCTCGACTGGAAGTCGTTTCTGGAGTGGAATCCTTTCTTGTTTAAGATAGTTGGTAATGAGAAAGGTCCGAAACCAGGCATCCTACCCCCATTATATAATCTCAGCCATTGACGACCTTTCCCACAGTCGGCAGCCGACCTACTTATACCGTCAAATCCGCCAACAACAGCTCAGGTACGATCCTACAGGTTCCAAAGTTTTAGCCCCCATCACTCTGATACAATTTCTGAAAAGGCATGACATTCAGTCCCACCATCCTTACCATGGTTGCCGAAAGACACCTTCATTGGAAAGGCCGTCTGCTAGGCATTCCCTTGTTGCTCACAGGGAATCATCATTTCGTTCTTCAGGCGACACAGACAGGCGAAACCAGATTCGAGCAATCAGAGTATTCCTCGGGAATTCTGGCAGAGATCCTAGGGTGGATTGGCTCGGACATCTATGAAACCACGAGCAAGGGTTTTGGGCTGATGAATGAGGCATTGAAGGCAAGAGTCGAACATCAGATGCAAGAAGGGATGAGAGAAGCAAGAAAAAGGGTTGAAAAAGGGCGAGATGGTGAGATGGTGAGCTGAATTTGCATTTCCGAAAGAATGAAAACGAGAACAAATTTCCGTGGTCAATTCCCTGTAAGAAGGGCGCATAAGTTGATTTTATGGGATCTGGAAATATAGGAATCCCTCGACGAGAGTCAGTCCCATTCCGCAACCCAGAGCCCAAATCAAGAGCTACAAGTGGCACACCTGATGAGATTCGATAGCGCAAATGGCTAAAAGATGCTGCCATCTCGTCCGTAAGTTCCGCTGGCCGGTCGATATCTTGCTAGATCAGTGAAATCAGTCCATGTGGGCTGTATGCCATCCTGCCATACCTTTTCAGAGACATTGACAGTCGATTTCTCCCCCAAAGTAATACAGAACGGAAATCGCCTAATAGTTTGAAATGGAACGATCTATTAATATCGGCTGGAACATTTGCCGACTCGGGACACAGCGCGCACCGTGCCGTATTTCCAGCCAATCAAGGGTCTCGATTGCGTTTTGAGGCGGGATCTACGGGACAGCGAGCGGTCGCGTATCCTAATGGTTCTATCTTGAAACACCCCACTGCAATGAAGGCAAAGTTCTAGGTATGCCAAAGTGCTTGCTTGAAACGACGCAGGTACCAGCCTGCGATGTCTTCCATGATCAATGGAGTCCCAATGCTACCACGGCCCAGATACGACGGAACGATCATCATGATGGCAGGAGCCACGCAACCCTTTAAGGGATGGAGCAGTTTTCATTTCTTTGTGGTTCTTCATGATTATTGCACCTGCAACACTTTGAGTATTTGTGAACTTTCGTTGAGTTCCTTCTTCACAAGAGAGCCACCATGCTACTAACGTCCCTTATCACTTCCCTCCTTCTTCTACTTTCCTTGACCAGCGCCTCAGCGGGGCCCCGTCGTCAAAAACGCTGCAAGTCCAGCTCTTCCCAGAAGTCCTTTCTTGTCGTCCCGCCACCCACTTATCAGAATACAACCACCAGTGTAGGCACAGGGAACACCAACACAGGCTCTTCAAGCACATCAAACGCCGACGTAGGGACAGGAAATACTAACACAGGCACCTCAAGCACCTCAAGTACCAATGCAGGGATCGGGAACACCAATACAGGCACGTCAAGCATCACCAGCAACATGAACGACACGATGACAGTGGATGGATCGTCACTTGTTGTATCCATGACCAGGTATGCTTGTTTCATCCACTTCTCCCTCCTCTCTTGTCCATTGTTCTGTGATTCCTGCAAACCATGTTTTCCCTTTCCTGCTCTGCTCCATCCTGCAAACTTTACCCCCTCATGCAATCGCTGATTGGCCAAAACCGCCATTACAGATACGGCACCGGCGACATCATGGGCTCGCAGAATTGCGCTGTCAATGCCGGCGCCTGCGGATCCACCGGGATGGGCGGCTACACGGCAGCCATATCCGAGAATCTCTTTGGCTCTCCTAGCACTGGTATTCCAGGGTCCGCTTGCGGGGAATGCTGGTCCCTTACAGCGAGTGGGGGAATTGCCGTGACCGTGAAAATCGATAATTTGTGTCCGAGACAGGGAAATTCCATGTGTGCGCAGCAGACGACAGCAGACGTGAATCAAGTTGGTGAGTTGGTTGCGGCGTTGAATTTCAAAGATGAACAAAGAGCCAAGATAAAGGGTTTTGGTTAGACGCTGACCGTTCTGGTTGATGATAGGCGGTCATGCGAATTTCGATCTCTGTATTGATTCCGGTGCTGCTGATGCTGTGATGGGAAAGGGTGTTGGGGAGGCGATGGGCACAGCAATCAAGCTACAGAGTTGTTGACGAAAACGGATGCGGGAGCTCAGCGAGCCTGTTCATACGCCATGATGACGGCTGCTCAACAACGCTGGCCGTAGGTGTATAGTGCTGGAAGCATCATACAGAATCATTGTCAGAATGATAATACATTGGGACGATTTGGAGGCTTTGGCAGTCTCGATCAGGGCTCATTCTGTGAGCTACAATCAGGCTACATTCAAATCAGTGTTGGTGTATGAGTTATCGGTAGCCGAGGCTGTACGACTATGGGCGATTCCAAGCCTTGAACAGCGATCTTTTTGGGAACAGCTCGTGATGGGAGACACCCAGCACGCAGGTTGTCGCTCTCGGTAGAATACATTGCGACGTAGCCTGACAAGCATGTACCCCCATTACACCAGTATGGCGACGGCCGCAGATAAGGCTGGGGGTGGCGAGTCTGCCGCAAATATGATGAACCCCGTCTGTCATGTGGAGGTTCGCGCTCCAACTCCAAGAGTTATCAGGAATGTTTCCTGAATCCTATCCAGGTCTGTCATAGCAGTGAAATATCGTGTTTCGATTCATCCTCCCCATGTTTCGTGGATGATCGAGAGAAGAATTCGTGTTCTACAAAGTAGGTAGTTTAGAAGGGTCTACCCCTAGGTCGGACATACCCTCAGTTCGGACAGTATAAAATATTCCGGTGTCCATACTTCAAATTACGCATGTGCTCCCTAGAGCCTTCGGGCGAGCTACGCGCATTTTGGAGTATGAGTCTGTGAATATTTCGTACTGTCCGACCTGAGGGTATGTCCGACCTGGGGGTAGACCCTTCTAAGTCTAAACCCTCTTGGCTTAGCGTTGCCAATCATCCCTTGCCCGCTCTTAAGTCCGACATGTAGGCCAAAACAAACAAAAACCGCGAATCTCTTGGCGCCGATCATTTTAGACGAGAAGCGATGCGATGTTTGGAACCAACATTTGCCACTACAAATAAGATCTTCAACAAGAGTAGTCTCCTTCGAAGGGGAGATTGTTCCCCACGCTTGCGCAACAGTTCCATGATGAAGACCAACTCTTCTTCCATGTCCGCGGCCCGCGCCCTCAGCTCCATGGCAACATGATGGCGATCCAGCGATCCATACAGCGGGCGATCTGAGGACCAGGATTTGGAGCCTCGTGGGCCCGCCGATTGGCAGCCCTACGGCAAGCTCTGGAGTCCAGATCAGTGGGGTTATCATCACACAGATTTATCAAGCATGGAAGGCCATTGTACTAGGTACCGATCGACCCCTGGCTGAAACCCTACTTGCTCGCATAAGCACTTACGGGCAGCTTCTGTATCTTCGTCTGGCTAGGGAATCGCTGCGATCGGGACATACACCGTGTGAAAGTGCCGCTCTCTGGAGCAAGTATCCAAAGATCGGCGAGAACAGAGTGGGCTTTTCATTTGGTCGCGCACAGTCATTGAGGCACGAGAAGGGCTCCCACTAGTTGCAATTTTTCTTTGAAGCAGGCCAAGATGAGGTGCCTCTTTCTTGCGAAATTCGCATGCATCTACCCATACACTATTAATATGTTGCGTCTGACTAGCCCAGTCGGATACATTCTCCGCGCGGCTTTGATAGCTGGCTTGACGCATGTCAGACCCGAAACAACCTTTTTAGATGGATCGCTGCCAGTCAACACGCATGCTCTGCAGCGCCGCTGCCAGGCGCCCCATTAGCCACAGTGTCCCTCCGGAAATCAAAAATAATTGCGCCTCTACCTCGTCGCTTCCTCTTCTCGTCCTTCTTTTGACAGGGATTTTGATTCTACTATGAAGCTCTAATCACGTCTTTCGCTGATCAAGATGGATCCGATCACCATTGCGGCTTCGGCTTTTGCGATTGTAGCCTGTGTAAAGAAAATTGTGGACAGGGTATCCAARTTYGTGACTGAAGCTGGTGAAATCCAGGAAACGATCGCCGACCTCAAAGAGGAACTCTACTCTCTTTCWAGTGACATTGAAAATGTCCACAACATTTGTCAAGATCCGGACTTTGCAGCAGTSGCAAARACCTCGCCAGGAACACCGCAGAGCAACATCTTCGCCCGGCTACAGGCAAACCTGGCTWGCTGTACCTATACGGTCAATCAGCTTTTTGACAAGGTCGCCGAGGTTGACAATGGCGGTAACAGCTTCGCTCATCGAGGTAAAATCAAGTATGGACTGGATGCCATAGCAGAAGATCTAGACCGGCTTCGAAAACAGATCCAGACCCATCGAGGATCCATGCACTTATCAGTCACAGCTCTCACATTGTAAGTCCAATGACTCAGTATGCGACAAAACCGTGGCTGATCTCTTTAGTTGCTTGCAATCCCACAGCATGAAGCTCGAAGAGAGGACCGGCCGGTTGATCAACATCAAGATGAACAGACTCATGAATGTGGTGGAAGTGCAGGCATCCGAGCTCGGCCGGCTCAGGGAAAGATTCACATCGGAGCAGGAGCAGGGTCAAAGGATCAGCAGCGAGGATACTTTGTTGCTACATGACTTGGAGGATATCCATGAATCCACGGTCGACTTGAGGCGGAGGGCTACAAATTTGATCAAGAGTCAGACGTCYAGAAGTCACAGGGTACTGAATTCTGAACCCGTGGYGGCRCACGAGCAGGMAGASTCGGTCGCAGCAAATGRTGGGATGGAAGGTGGTGTGTCGCCGCCAGGCATAAAGCGTGTCGCCACAGGTGAGCGATAACCCGACTTGACTTCTTTTTGTCCTCTAACGGATCGCGTAGCYCCWGAGSGAAGGCTTGCATCGCCGCAATATGATTTCAAGCCACCCATTCCACACCGAGTTGCCTCCAGTTGGTATTCCATGCCTAAAATCATTACAAATGGCGCTGATCATTCCAAGCTCCCTCCRCAAGCGCTCATGACCCTCATGCCATTGGCAGCTTGATGTCACCGGAAGACTTCGAGAACGCATTATCGTCGACCATTGCACGCGCTRTACGYGAGAAATCAGATCCGGAAAAACCCTTCAAGGAGGAGGAATTCATCAAGATTGGGAAATTACTCGGCCAGGTTGGGAAACTCCGCTGGGCGGAAAGACCCAGGACGTACCTCGTCCTACGAATRATCGACGAGGTCCAGGCCATGGACGGTTTCGTTTTGGAGGGCTTGAAAGACATCCACTTCCCGTACAACGAGAAGCTTTTGCCAACTTGTCTTGCCAGTCCYAGCTCAAGGCATGCTTTCATCAGCAAGCAATCGCTTGTCATGAGCAGCCGGGCGGCTGACTTGGTACGCGGTGGCCCTCATCGACATTTCAGTGAGTATCAAGACTGTCAGCTGACATCAGTTGCTGACTATCTCTAGATAAGAGTGCTGACATTCACTTTACCTTTGTGCGCAACTTGGGAAAAGGGGGCTCAGGTACGGTGGATCTTGTGAGAAGCCGTCTTTCGTCCCAGGTATATGCTGTATGTCAATCGTATGATGGTCGCCGTCCCTCGCATCTCGACTAATGGACCTTTTCAAAGCACAARAAAATCATTCGCTCGCGAACTTTCGCCAAGAACAAGCAGACTCTCGCGATGTTCGAGCAAGAGATTCACAATCTTAAGCGACTCGAACATATCCACTTGGTCAAGCTGGTTGGGTGAGACGTGACCGCAATGGAATGGAGATGAATACTAACGCGATCCAGGTCATATACCGACCTAAAATTTGTGGGCTTGATCATGGATCCAGCTGCTGATACTGATCTCAAACGCTACCTCGCTACGGATCCATTTCCAGAAGGCACATTGAACCAGCTCAGATACTTCTTTGGATGCTTAGCATCTGCAATGAGGTACTTGCATGAACAAAATTGCCGTCACAAGGATATCAAGCCAGGCAACATTCTGATCAAAGGCGAGACTGTACTGATCACAGACTTTGGAACTTCATTGGACTGGTCGGAGCTGGAAGCAGACACAACTCATGGGAGACCGGTAGCCTTTACCAACACCTATGCTGCTCCGGAAGTAGCTCAGGCAAGGCCACGCGGAACCTCGGCCGACATTTGGTCGCTAGGTTGCGTCTTCCTCGAAATGACGGTTAGTGTGGGATCAATCTGCGGCTCGATCGAGAACACTGACATATGTAGACCGTCCTCATGGGCGTATGTTCCGAGGAGAGGAAGCGTTTCTTCCAGCAGAATTATACTTCATCCACGTGTTTCCATGATAATCAAGACGCTGTGAATGATTGGATCCAAATACTAAGTGAGAAGGGTGAAAGCCACCAAGAGCCACTGCATTGGATTAAGCGGATGATAGTAGACGAACCCTCGACACGCATTGAAGCTGGCGAATTGTTTGATGAGATCATAAGCTTTGATGGGAGGAGCCGGTATTACGGTCCTTGCTGCGGCACTGTTGTAGAGAGCGCTGACAGCTCGTGGCACGGCTCTGATTCCGAAGAGGACGTTATCAACGATACAAGCAGCGCCACCAAAAGCAGCTCAGAATTGAACGTGCTGACTCCCGTGAGCGCGGATGGAAAGCGAACTGACACACCGGAAAAATCAAAATCATCTTCCCTGGTGTACAAGCAGACTCCAAGCCGCTCAACACCGACGCTCGCCATTTCCAAAAGAAGAGCAAACGGCGCTGACTTCGCCGATTCGCAACGTGATCTTGTATCTCCAATGTATGACCGCAAGGCAATCGCTAGGATGAATGCAACATCACCAGACGAGCTCGATACATTACCAGACTCCGCAACTATGCTTCAACATCAGGAGGACCATGTTCACGCGCTATCAAGGAGCCTAAAAGTAATCCACGGAGAGGCTCCGGATGGCTTTTTGGACCTTGCATCCTCACTAAAGGTCATCAGAGAACGCCGCGATAATCCCAAATCGTCTAAGGATCCAGCACCGCCGTCATCCCAAGATGGTCCGGTAAAAAAGCATGCGAGCGAAAAGAAGCACGGAGTCTATCATTTGCCCGTACCACGACACCCGTTACCATTCAGGCGTAATGTTGCGGCCGGTCGAAGAGCGGGTGGACCTCCTCTGCCCAGATTTGACGACGCGGATCTGGAGAGCTACCTCCAAAGCCTCTGGGCGAAGAAGGATGGAAATTTGGAGAAATATGTGAATGCGGCTCTTCAATCTGATGATAATAGAGACGGATCACGGACCACGCCCCTTCATATTGCCATACGCCTGAAAGACCCAACTTTGTCCAGAGACCTTGTGAAGATGATAGTCGATAAGAGCGATCTCGCGAATGTGGCCGACCCTTGTCTGAATACTCCTCTACATTTAGCGATTGCTTGTAATAGGCTTAATATGGTCAAATACCTTCTGAATCATGGAGCCGACATCAGCAAAACAAATTTCAGAGGACAGAACGCTTTGCATACGGCTGTCAGGATGCATGGTCCGGGCATTCTGTCCCTTCTGTTACGACACACAGACTCCTCAGTCCTAAACGCTAGAGACGATCGAAGGCGAACTCCATTGCATCTAGCTTGCGCTCGTGGCTACGCCGACCTGGTGTCCATCCTCTTGGACGATGAGGCAGCGCTTGACCCAATCGAGACAGTCTGGAGAAATCCCGATCTGCCCGAGAAGGTAGATGCCTATGAGGAGATCAACGAGCTGCTGGAGCAGGCTCGTGATGCTAGGGGTCCCGACGCCGCAAGTCCAGTGTCTGACCCTACTAGCGAGCTTACAATTCCCTATCACGATCTTACCATTGCAGCGAAGAGCGATGGGACTACGGCACGGCTCAAATCATGCCGCTGCGAAGTCTGCAATTTGCTCGCCATCAGTACGAAAATGGAAGAATCGGGATTGGAGGGATTCATACATTGCAGGTGCCGCGACTGCCTCGACCAGCTAGCAACCTATACCATCAGCGATCGTTGGCTTGTCAAAGGGACGTTGGATATATGCTCCTGTCTGAATTGCGCCCATTCGAAGAGCGCCGCGCACACCCAATGGGAGAAAGCAGGAAAGGACTCGAAGCCGGAGCGCGATACAAACGAAGATGAACAAGGCGAGCACTCTGATACGAGCTTTGAATATGCGACTATCGACGACAAATACGAATCGGAACTGCTGGCTCACAAGAATGGGCCGCCGTGCGAGTGTACCGAATGCAACGCAAGGCGGCTTCTAAATTGCGAGAAAGTGCTCTCCGAGGGCCGATTCAAAAGCTCTCCATACCGAAAACGGCCAACGAAGGTATTGAAAATGATAACGAACTGCATGAATGACGGTATCGAGCTTGGTGGTAGGATGGAAGATCTTGCGCTTGTCGTACTTCATCAAGGTGCGGATATCAATTATAAGTCAACCATATCCGGCATGACCCTTTTGGACGTTGCTGTTGCRAAAGGAAATCTTTCCCTCGCCCAACTGCTCCTGAATAGGGGCGCGGAGCTCGACGATACGCTGAATTATGCAGCTTATAATAATGCTTCCCCTATAATGGCATATCTTCTGCTACGACATGGGGCTAAAGTGAATATTATCCGCCGAAACAACTCTACAGGTCTCACGCTTTTCAGATCAAATATTGTCAGCAAAAATTTAGAGATAGATCTATTCAAAGTCTTTATGCGGTATGGTCCGAACATCGAGTCGAAAGTGGGCGATGAAGATCGCACCGCGTTGCACGACGCCATTATTTTCAGGAATATCGAAATGGTCCGTATGCTTCTCGACGCCGGAGCCTCTGTTACGGAGGGGATCAAAGCTTCGAAAGGGAACTACTTCTCGCTCCCCCTCGCCATCCAATCTCGCTCTCCTCCGATCGTCCGTCTGATTCTTTCCCGTTTCCCCTCCACTACCGTACACCGCACATGCGGCGACCGCCCCAATGCCCTAATGTTCGCCTGCTTCAACAGCAGCCACGGAGTCCTCGCCGAACTACTCTCCGCCACAAACGCCGTGGCCGATATTGCGAAAACAGACAGTGGGGGCCGCACTTGCCTGCACCTCTTCGCAATGGGCAACCAAGCCAAGGCCAACCAAGCCCAGGCCGAGATCGGCGCGATGCTCGATCTCCTTGTAACGCAGTCCGGTGCGGCTCTCGACGCTGAAGACGAGGATGGGAATACACCGTTACATCATGCCGTGATGGTTGGCAATCTCGCCATGGTTCAGGGGCTGATGAACATGGGCGCGTGCGAGTATACGCAGAATAAGCAGGGCAAAATACCCTTGGACCTAGCCAGGCGAAGACGAAATCGGGAGATAGTGACGATATTGGGAAGCGAGCTAAAGGGAAAATGGTTCAAGAAGTCCTAAGGAAATGAATTGAACAAGGGTGGAATCAGGAAATATTTGTCATCCGTCTGTAAATATACTACCTGAAAAGGGAACTCCCCCTTACCGCAAAGCAACTAGTGGGGCAGGAGCCATACAAAACTTGATGTAGAGATGGTCAAAGATCCGCCAATGTGATCCATCAGCAAATCCAACCGCCATCAATGGGAATGACAACCCCATTGACAAAGCAACTCTGCCGACTCAACAGAAAGCATATCAGTTCAGCCACCTCCTCGGGATCGCCTTTGCCACCAAGGGCCCCTGGATCGCCGGCGCCAAAAAGCTCAGTAGTGCGTTAAGCTTCCTCGATGCCCTTCTTCATGGGTGTGGCAATGATCCCTCTGCGACAACCATTGAGTCAGCCTACAGCGTCGCAAAGCAGGCAACTTATTCCACTCACGGTGCAATTGCGTTGACCCTGATGGCCTTCGAACCTTCTTCTTTTGCCAGCGTTCGCGTCATTCCTACAACAGCATGTTTGCTAGCCACATAAGGCCCGTTTTACTCGACGCCCACAATACCAGAGATGCTGGCAGCATTGACTATTGCTCCACCGTCACGACCTTCGGAGCCTGTCTGCATGTGCGGCAGCTGAGCGCGGAGGCAATTCAGCGTGCCCTTGACATTGACGTCCCAGACCGAATCAAATTCCGTATCACTTATATTCCTGATGGCGCCACGCTCCTGCACGATACATGGTCCGAAGATGCCTGCAAGGTTGGCGGCGCCAGCAATGGGCTGTCCGAAATGAGCGACTGTATTATTAATCCATGATTGGCAGTCAGCTTGGGAGCGCACATCCAGCTGTGCTGCGAAGATTTGAGAAGGAGAGAGATGTTGAAGGCTGGCGCAGACAGCCTCGAGAGCTGTCTTGTTGATGTCCGCGAGGGAGAGACGGACGGAGTGAGAGGCGAGGAGAGTCGCTGTGGCTTTGCCTATGCCCGACCCGGCGCCTGTGATTACAACGACTCGCCCTGCGAGAGATGCCATCAGGGAGATGCACAAGCATTACGCTACTCAAAATTACAACACAATGGCTGCTGCTACTCGACTGGGCTGTCAATTCGCATCCATCGTCATTAGTGAAGGTAATCTGGTAGGAGGTAATTTTGTTGCCAGCTGCTCAGACACACCGAATGACTATAGGAGCGTTGTCGGAATAGCCAATGAGAGCCAGGTAATAATTAAATCCGGGGAATATTCAAAGCTCTGAGGCCTTCGCCTTCAGCTCGAGTAACAGTCATGGTGGGTTTCCCGCACTCCCTCTGCGTCTCATGTGAGGCGTTACTCGCAATCGCCAATCTCGGCCCGAATGATTCAGGAATGGAAATATCAACGGTGGCCTCGGGCCGAAAGAAGCGATAGCAATTGATATCTCGAACAGTCACGTCAGAGTGAAGCTGACCTCAGATCAATCTCTGTCTTCTTCAGAACTTTTATTGTCGACTCACTGGTTCGATAAGCTTCCACAATAAAAATGACAGACAAGGAACTTTCAGGCTTCCCTACGCTCAAGCCAGCGATCATCACTAAGGTGGACATTGCCGATGTACATGATTTAGGTTGCCATTCTGCTGCAATCGGTTCTGATCCTGCATGATCTAATGCAGAATAGGAACAATTCACACTGGCTCAAAGCTGACGCATTATGTATGCTCCAAGATCACACAGCCAAAACTGGATCGAAAATGTTCTCGCTAAAGTATTTTTCATGCAGAACACCCCGACGGGCACCATTGAGAGTGTGCCTGGCTACGAGCCTGCCTTCAAGGCGAATATTGACTTCGGCGCTGACTGGTTGTCTTTCGATCCAGACGGCAAGCACGCTCGCATCGACTTGAAAGGAATGGCTCGGTCCGTCAACGGCATCTACCACGAAATACTCTGATGAGCACACATGCTGACATCTTGACTCTTCGCGTCCGAAAAGAACGGAACAAGGTCATGCTATCGACTTTCGCTGCGCCGGGGTGATCAAGATGCCTGAAGAGATCTGGAAGATCTTCAACATGGATCCAACCATGGCTACTGTGCCATTTGGACACGCCTAACACTAATAATCAGCGGACTTTATGTGAAGTACGGATAGAGGACCAATAGGAAGGGCTGCATACGGTGAGTCATCCGCTAAGCTTCTTATATAGACATCTATCAGTATTAAATCATATCGAGTCGATATGATTTGAGGGCCACCAAAATCCTGTAGGGCTACTAGTCGATATGATTTAAATTTATAATCAAATCATATCGACTCAAAAACGTTTATAGATTTATTAGGTTTATATATAAAAGTTATAGAGCTAACTAAGCCCTACAAATCCCGCTATATCCGAGATAAATCCGTTAGGCCGTTCCTATTATATATTATTACGAATATCCGGTGGTTCTTGGTAAAGTTTGCTTCCCGGCGCTAATATTCACTTTTTGAACCCCTGTTCCTTTAAGAAATCTAGTAATTTAACTTTTTATTTCGAGTTTCGGGCTCTCTAACGGTACCGGAATTACTAAAATCCGATTATTATCCCTTATTATAGATAAGGGGAGAAGCTTTTGAACCGTTAATACTTTAATTTTTAGGCTGCATATTAATAATATTAAAGCCGGGTATAAGATAATAAATCCGGAAATACTTTATTATTATTATAGACTTATATAGAACCGGAGTAACCATTTTCCGGCTATTATTAGTCGATATATTATTAAGAAATATTCAAAATAATTAATAATCCGGAAAAATATTAAATATACTAAGCCTAGCAGGGCACTAGCGTCGCCCTGGAGGTCTTGGCATAAAAATACTGAGTTTTTCGATATTTTTCTATAAATTCTTTATTGATTTTTATAAATATAATAGTAAATAATATTAAATATTATTATTATTACTAAAAATTTTATATCTTTTACTTATAAATAAATATATTAATATATGTTTATTCAATAAAAAACTATAGCTTCATAAAAAAGGGTTAAAGGTTTAATAAATATATAATTACTTTATTGAAAAAATTCAATAATTGGAATATCTTTAATAATTTTAATATATTTTTCCGGGTTTATTATTATTTATTATAAAATATAATTCTATATTATTATCGTTAGGTATTTAGGGCTACCTCAAAACGCTTAGCGAGCTTGGCTATTTATAATTTTTTTATTATATCTAAGGTTATTAATAAATATCCTTCGAAAATAACGGAAAACCCGATATTTTCGACGTTTTTTAAGTATTTATTACTAAAAAAAATCGGATTACTAATCCGGAAAAATCCCAAGGTATATTTCCGGCGATTCCGGATACTTTTGAAAAAAAGTCACGTGAGTGATTACATAAGGTAACCGGAATCAATTCCGCGACGGCCCGCATAAAAGAACTTCTCGAGCTCAAAAAATCCATCTTTCTTATATATCACTCACGGTTTTGACTTCAAATTTTTTGACTCAAAATTCCCACGTGATTTACACAGCCTCACCTACTATCCAAGCCACTCAGACACCCAGCCACACCCCTATTACCTCTTACGTCACCGCTATCAATACAGCTACGTCACCGTCGCCAATACAGCTACGTCACCGTCGCCAATACAGCTACGTCACCGTCGCTTTTACCACTTTTACTTACGTTACCTACGTTACCTACGTCACCACCGTTATCACCGTTATCACCGTTATCACCGGTATCACCGTCACCACCGTCACCACCGTTATCACCGTCACCCCTTTTCCCTCGATTACCAAGGTAAGCTTATAAAGTATAAGGGTTTGTGAGCCGCTATAACCGCGTTACCCGCTGAGTATTTTTCTTTTTTATACCTCTTTTTCTATTATTTAAAGGACAAATATTTTATTATTTATGATTTCGTTTAATAAAAACTAAAGGTTATATAATTATTTTTTTACTTATTTATTTACTTATTTTAGGGTTATTTATTTAGTTATTAAATTCATTTTATATTATTTAAAGATTTAATTATTCAATTATTTGATTATTTAATTATTGATTTATTTAATTATTTATTCATTTATTTAAATACTTTTTTAAAGACTTGTTATTTAATATACTCTTTACTGATATTTTTATTAGAAAAAATGGACGCTAGCCAGATCCAGGATCTTGTTAATAGAATCTTTACTTATCTACCGGCTTATAATGTCCTTATATGCCGCGACTGTGGATTTGCTATTCACTTCGGCTCAGTGGATTACCATTTATTTATTAAACATGCCTTGCGGCCCGAGATCCGTACCGAGATAGCCGAATATGTTTCAGATCGCTATTCCGGGCCGATGATTCTTCCTACCGGGATTATCGAAAGGATACCGGAATTACCGGTTTATTCGGGGTTTAAATGCTAAATGGGGTATAGCTATATTTGTCAGCCACCCCCTTTTGGTATATAAAAGCACCTAAAAGACACCCATTCTTGGACAAATCCGGTAAAGCGTGGCCGGAAAAACAAAAAAGCCACAGCTTAAATAGCTGCCGCATAGACTGACGTCATTTGTCAACGGTTCTTTACCCATGGTAAAGAAGAACAGGCTTATTTTAAGGTAAGTAAGCCGGTAAGTGTCCCTACTAATGCAGGTACCCGAGATACCGAAGATCTGGATAACGGGAGCGGCAACGGAAGCGGCAATGACGGGAACGGGAGCGGTAGTAAGCCGTCTACCGATACCCTAGCCCTTTTCGATCGAAAACTCTTAGTGAATTTACGGAAATACGAGGAAARGGCGGCTGAGATTACCGAGCCGGGACCTTTAAACGCGTCGGCATAGGTTACCCGGACGGGATAGGCCGCTTACCTTACCGGATTTAATATGCAAACCGCGGCTTTTTAGCTCGATCTACCGGCTAAGCCCAAAAAACCTATTATTTACCAAGAATATCTCGATTTTGGAATTCACGAAATAAAAACCTCAATTACTAGCCTATTTAAGAAGGCTTTAAAGGTTAGTGGAGAGGTAGGTTTAAATTCACGCTCGTTTATTAACCGAAAAGAGACCGGAGCCGAGGATAATAATAAACCGTTTAACGCGGCCCTCGGAGAAGCAATAGTAAATGATTATTCACGGGTTTTTTTCCAAATTTTTATCTATATTTGGAATACATATAAGTCAAAAGAAAAGCCGTAATATACGCTACCCAAGAGCTCGGTTTCATTATTCACTGAGATACGAGAACGAGCTGAGGACCTTAATAAAAGGTAAATATTTTATTTTTATTTTTGGTTTTATTTTATTTTATTTAAGAAAATAAATTTTAAATTTATTTTTTAATTTTTATTTAAAAATCAAGAATAAACTTAGACTTTTTAAAAAACTCTTAATAAATCTTATAAGAAAAATTATAATTATAAAGTATTTTTGATTTTTAAAAATAAAAATAAAAAAATATATTGCCTTTTAAAAAACTAAGATATTTTATTTAATTTTTTATTCACTTAATTCAAAAAAAATATATAATAATCTTTATCGTTTAGGTTTGGCCGGGATAATCAGACGCCGGATCGGTCCGTATACCACAAGCTGGAACTCAACCTTATGGATTTCTTTTTGAGCTTATTACGTTAGAAGCTACCCGGGAGTGAATACCGAAGTCCGTTAATAAGCGGCTTAGCGGTTCAAAATATATCTCCGCAACTTACGTAGCTAAATCCGGACGGCTATACCAAAAAGCTTAATGCAATTATCATTTTTAGCCGCGTACTAGTCCTTTTTAAGGTATGGAATTTAGCTCGAGAACAACGTGAATCTCATAGTGAATTTGAAGACGAATCCGAAAACGAAAAAGAAGCCGAAAAACGTTATATTAACCGTTACGTAATTCGCTTATATCCCAAAACGGTCGTTTTAACGCAGTTCTCGGGTAAAAGTCGGCCTTTTAACTGGATCTGGCATATTCGGAATTACGGGGAAGTAATTGCCCGGGGAACTAGTTAAAAAGGGACTGGGGTCTGGATCGGTAACGAATTATCTTATTAAGATATTACTTTATTACTCGATTTATTTCGGTCGGTTATTTACGGCCTATTCGAAACGGTTCGGGAGCGGCTATATTCCGAGCTTTTATTTATCCCGCAAAGTGAATTACCTCAAATCGATCTCGATCGACTTCGGGACCAGCCGAACCTTTAATTATTCGGGTTTAATTTCCTTCAAGACGAGTCGAATAAGTTTTCGGAAAAAATACCCAACTCGGATATATGGTTATAGAAGCGGTTATTATCCGAAAAAGGTTTAAGGGAGCGGTTCGTTAATTTAAACGCCTTTAAACGCCGCGAAAATCCCGAATCAAAATTCAACCTTAGCCTATCATACAGTCTTTATATATCTACAGTAGAGATGATTTGAGGGCCACCAAAATCCCATAGGGCTACTAGTAGAGATGATTTAAATTTTTAATYAAATCATCTCTACTGAAAAACGTTTATGGATTTATTAGGTTTATATATAAAAGTTATAGAGCTGACTAAGCCCTACGAATYCCGCTATATCCGAGATAAATCCGATAGGCCGTTCTTATTATACCTTATTATGAATATCTGGTGGTTCTTGGTAAGGTTTGCTTCCCGGCGCTAATGTTCACTTTTTGAACCCCTATTCCTTTAAAAATTCTAGTAATTTAACTTTTTGGATGGAGCTTTAGGCTATTCAACGGTACCGGAATTACTAAAATCCGTACATTATTCGTTAATATAGATAAGGGCTGAAATAATATAACCGTAAATAATCCAATTTTTAGGTTATATTTAGACTAT
>MSTJ01000224.1:0-24266 GCA_001956345.1 Ramalina peruviana | reverse complement strand
ATTGATGGTTGCGCRAAGKTGAAGGTGGAGGTCTGCTGATCTGCCGAGGTTCATGCATAAAAATGCACGAAATGCGCGTCATCCAGGGATACTGTTGAACAGGGCAAGGATACAGCAGTCGCCAGGAAAACAGCCCATCAAAGGCAACTTCCTCTTTTAGCATGAAGCAGATCCCCAGACATTTTGGTTAAGAATCACGAAATCCAAACGATCGCTCATCTTACATATCTTGCACTAAGGCTTGCAAAAGCATCCGGGCTATGTCGGCCACTCTCAAACCCACCGATATCGACGCTTTCTTGGCTGACATGTCTGCCGATACTAGGAGGCATGGGCTGGGAATTGAGATTGCTCGATGGTTGCGGACCGAGAGATGACTGAAACGGGTTTTTGCTCCCCGTTGATGCTTGGATGGGCATTGTTACACTTCGTTGCGGTGGATGGCCAGGGGCTGCATTCACATTTGGCACTTCATAACCATTAGGCTGTGACTGGTTGATGTTCTCGTTGGTCTGAGGTGTGGGCGCCAGATGAGGGTAATTGTACAAGGCGAGAATGCTTGACTTGTCGATGCGACCGGTCTGTTGCGGCAGCAGCGGTGTTGGCTGGTAGGGATTATACCCCGGTTGAACTTGCTGCTGAGGCTGCATCGCATACTGTGTGAGGTTCGGCACTGACTGCTGTGTTGCAAACATTTGCTGCTGCTGAGGCTGCTGAGGCGCATACTGCTGTGGTGCTGCTTGCGGTTGGAACGATCCTTGTTGCGCTTGAGGCGAGTATGTCTGAGGGCTCTGCGTTGCGTATTGGGGTTGAGAGGAAAAGGTGGTATTTTGCACAAATGGATTGTACACAGACGCCTGGAACTGTGGCTGCTGTGCGAGATATGGGTTGGGGGAGACGGGGGCGGACTGCTGCGTTGGTTGGTAGAAAGGATTATAATTACCATTACCTGGCTGGTTTTGCTGTATGTAYGCATTCGACTGGATATACTGATTAGGGAGTTGAGGTACTGGAGGCGTCATTGTCTGTAGCCTTGCATCCTGCACCGGAGGCGGTTGATTGGGATACCCTCCAGTAGCATTCGGGAACAGCGGTTGTTGCGAGAGCTGCATGTTCGAGAACGACTGATCCATTGAGGCCATCCTAAGACGCTGATCRWTTGCAGGATCAAATGGATTGTAWGATTGTGCCTGAGACTGATATGGGTTGCTTGGACTGAGAGCCCTTGCTGGAGCTGGCTGCTGCATCACAGTCGACGGCTGGCCGTTTTGCTGGGCTGCTGAGCCAGTGTCTGCACGTGAAAYACTCGTGCTGCTGGTGAAGGATAACCCATTCGTGGACTCTGAAGTATCTTCCGTGGTTGCAGGCAGTGGCTGACTGACCGCAACATTTCGAGACTGGTTTGGCGTTCTGGCTCTTGATACAGGATTGCTCCCTTCGCCAAGTCTGACCAAACTTTCGATCGTTCGTTCGAGGTTGCCGCCCAAACCCTTRAGAACACTTGCATTCCGCTTGTCGTCCGAGAAGCCCATGTCTCTTAGCTGAGCCAATTTKGACTCCATGTTGTCGTTACTSCCTCCGACRCTGGCGCCAAAGACTCTTGATTGCTTGTTAATGCGAAGCGGTTCATCCTGCCATCCGTTCCTGGTTGGCGGAGAGCGCGGCGGAGATAGAGGGGCATTGCGGTGCAAGGGTAGCGCAGATGAAGAGCTGCGCAATCCGAACCCGAAACGCTTGCCTGGCTTGGGCGGCAGAGGTGGTGGTTGATCTTCCGARCTCCTGGTGCTGCCAGTATYTTGCCTCTTCGCAGGCTGTGTTCTACCGCTCAAGAACGCTTGCTGATCATACTTCTGCCGTATGAAGCGTTCTAGAACAGTATCGACTTCATCGACGTCAAGGGGTATCGGCGGCTTGGTGTTCTGAGGGTTGTAGGTCCGATTRGTGTTTGCATTGCCGTTACGCTTCATCATCTAGGATCTGTCAAAGGCTGGTCGTGTTRTTCCCGTACATGAAACTCTTACATCRACCTGTTCATTCGACCAGCTGTCCATACTCAAGGATTTTACCTTGGAGATGTGTGTTCCTAGCTTCCGATGTAGGGAGGCGCATCGCATGCACAAGAAGATTCCAAGCTTCACTACGTCAACGAGGCGTTTTGCCCGGGGCACTACATGTTTGGGGTACTCACATTCCAACTGGCCCAGCCTGTGATTTGTGTTAGCAGAGTATTTCTGATAGATTGTCAACATAGTTGCCCTGGTACCTGGATTTCGTGCTCCGCAATCTGCGCATCGATCATTGCCGGGCACCGTTTTGATCAGGTCCTGTAGAGCCTTCTCATTGCGCGCCTGGGTACGCTTGCTGATGGACGTCATTGCGGACAGCTACGTCGATGTAGTACGTCTAGTACGTGGAGGCAAGAAGGGAGAAAATGGGTGAGATTGAGGTCCGGGGAACCGGAATCAATTAAAGGGAGCGATCAAGCCAGATGTGATGGCCTCCATGCGAAGCAAGAGCCAGAGACTGTCCAGGGTGTATGCGAAGCAAGAAAACAACCACTGTCTCCGTCCAGAAATGCAAGTCTCAGAGACACAACATCTCGTGCAAGAAATTCATCATTTGCAACGTCTGAGGATCTTCAAGATCAGCATTACGCATCCGAAAGAGGTCTAGCTCGACATGCAACATCGGGGTTCGTGTCAACAGCGTGGGCAGAAGAATTGTCCGAGGTGATCTTCTAGATGAATGGTCGAGTAGCACCGTTGATGCATCAATGGAACGTCAGTAATTGATAGAGTGTCGATTGCGCTTTTTATGACTAGCTGATCTACCTTCTGTTCTGAGCCACTGCCTCAAGCGGCTCTCAAGTCAAACCACAGGAGGTGTATGAGCTTTTGTGCTTAGGCTGGGCGAGCAGACAGAGTCAATTTCTCCCTTAGTCCTTCCTCCTCACTAGCTCAGCTTCGACCTGATTGATCACAGTACTTCAGGTGACTTGAGAAAGTAGAAGTCTTGCCATAGCACCACAAGATGTCGAAGATGAAACTTGTCCTCTACTTTGACCTCTTGAGCCCATTTGCCTATGAAGCATTCTACATAATCCAGGTAAATCATGCACTGTCTGCTTCCGCACAGTCTCGATTATTCCCAACTTCTTTTCTTATGAGTCGAAGATTTGGGGACCTTTTCCATGGACTGATCAGCAGCTGTGTCCTGTACCAAGACATCAGCAGTGTTCAGAGATGTTGAAGTCAGGTATGTGCCCGTCTTTCTTGGCGGGATCATGAAGGCATGTAACAACAGGCCTCCTATCGATATCAAAAGTATGTCAGAAGCATTCTTGGAGGTTTTTGGCGACATACTCATGGTTCCATCAGATAAAGGAGAATACGTCGACAAGCAAAGATTGCAATGGGCTCAAATGTTCAATATCCCAATGTCAAGGAAGATGCCCTCTGGATTTCCTGCGAACACACTTCAAGCACAAAGGGTTTTGGCTGCTCTGTCACTTGTTGCGCCAGAGAAGCTGCCAGATGTGATCGCCGCTCTTTGGCACATGTCTTTTGTAGAGGGTCAACAGATTCACAAAGCAGAGCATCTCGAGCCTGTGATTGCTAGCATAGTCGGGGAAACATTGGCGGGAGACATTTTAGATAAGGTCTGTGACCAACTCATCCTTTCTTGACATGAGCATTGATTGATTTCGGGACAGGCAGGTAGTGACGAGGTGAAGAAGCTTCTGTCGACAAATACCGAAGAGGTGGTGAGAACTGGCGGCTTTGGAATTCCATGGATGTTGGGTTTGTTTTCGACTCCGCTGATCTGCTATCTCATGGCTAATAAAGCGCAGCAACCGATGCAAATGGAGACACAGAGGGCTTCTGGGGTATCGACAGCTTTGGACGGTTGGCAAGCCATCTAAATTTGGAGCAACCAAAAAGTGTCAACGCTACTGGAGGAGGTTGGAGAGCAATGTTGTAATTCAAACATGTCCAGTTCTTCTGAAGGTCACTCGACGTGGACCTGTCGCTTCCATTACTCTTGTGCTATTCTAGAGCTAGCATTGCCCTTGTCTCGCTTCACCGTAACTCGGCATTCAGCATCTCCGCCTATCTGCGAGGATAAGTCAGCTCAGACACTTTTCTGAGGCAGATTGCCCCAAGAACCGGTCATCTTTCACAAGCCGTGGCGAATCCTGATCTTTGTCCGGGAAAAAGATTGTACTCCATATGCTTGAAACATCTCGAGGGCTTTTGATGTTGCTCGCAAATTTCCAGAACTGCTACATACACCCTCAATATGGCTTGTTCAACGCCGGTTTCGCCCGGTAAGGTCGTGGAACGCCTCTCAAAAGATTGCACTTGGTCAACTCGGGGTTGGACGACTGACGGTGTGTAAAGCCGTTGCAACAGAATCGCTAGGCGAAACAGCAAGGGCTATAGAAGTCTTTTAATTTCCAGTGCTGTTTTTACACTTGAATTTTGTGTGTCAAAAGGCAATTCAGATTGTATGGACTTCTTCCACTTCTCAGCTTCGTCTCGGGCAAAGACAATCGTCATTCGCAATACTGCATCTTTAGTCTGAGCAGCGTCAGCCAATTTGGTGAAGGTCCATCGCCCAAAAGCCCAATTCAAGATATGTTTAGAGATGCCCTGCTCATCTGCTGTCACGGGTTGCTTTTGAGCACTATCGGATGATGTGGGGGTTCGGTCAGCGTTCAATATAGCTTTGATCCTGTATATCTCGTCCTTGGGTGCCGATGATAGAAAAGCCTCGAGCTTCTCCAAATTCATTGCCTGGAGGGCGACGTCTTTTGACCGCAGTTCTACTGACAATACTTCGACCTCGCTCTGATGATCATGCGAGTGAGAAGTGTTCCCTTCGTGCTGGTGCGAAGCCGGTGAGCTGACGTCTTTTGCCAGAGCACTGTCCAACCCGAGCAAAACATCTTTATTGACTCTGCCCTTTTCGCTTCTCACGTTGGCAACCTGGATTTCCAAGTCTCCCACTCGATCTAGGCAGTCGTCATACCTCCGCTCATCCACCAATTCCCACTTGTTAAATACAATGAGATCAGTATACCTGGCTTGCATCTTGGCTGTGTAACTAGTGTCATCGTAGCCTTTCCAGTTCTCCACATCAATAACCACTACTACACCGTCCAAATAATAATGGGACGTTTCCCTCGCCAACCTATTGACCTCCATGGCCAGTGTTGCCGGAAAGGCACTACCTGAAGTTTCGATGATGATGCGGTCTGGGGCGACATCATGGCGGAGGGTTTCCAGAGCATCGCCCAATTGTCCTACCAGGTTGCAGCAGATACAGCCGTTGAGAAGCTCCTTGACTCCGGAAATCGAGGAGGATGAAGCGAGCTGTGAGTCGATCTCCAGGTCGCCGAACTCATTCTTGAGCAGGGCGAGTTTGTATGTTTTGGGAAGTTGAGGGATTAGATTCAAAATCAATGTGGTTTTCCCGCTTCCTTCAATTGGACCATTAGCCTGAGAGGCAGTGCAGAGATCGCTGAGAATATGTACGAACCTAAGAAGCCCGTGACAATTGTGATCGGTATGTGTGGCATACTGTTGCCCGATCACACTTCGTAGTCAAGGATTAGTTTTACGGGAGGCCGGGGATTCGAAAGTGCCCGAGGTCGCCCACATTCGTGCCCCTGGAAGTACCGCCACGAAACGGACTATCCTCCCGACATTTTACGGAAGCACCCTTAAGACAGCCCCTCATACAAATGACTCAGTCTCAAGTTACTCCTGGTCGAAAAAGCCCAAGCCAGATGTTACGCGAGATGTGGCCAGAATTTCTGCCAATTGACCGTTGCATAAGCGCTGGCTGGCAGAGACCTCAGCTCCATAAAATCGGCAACGAAGACGTAGGTGCGAGCATGACAATAAAAGACAGCAATGACGTAGATCGGCAAGAGAATTTTCAAGGGGATGTAGAATGTAGGATCTTTCGTGGCCGAATTATTTCTGATGCCATTCAGCGCACGATTCAGACCTTGCATGCCCGGTTGCTGCCGAGGAATCCGCCCCAAAACTTTTGTCAAAAACCTCGTGGGGAGAGGGTGTTGATTCCGAAACGTTGTCAGCTCGAGGACGATCAAGAGGGCTGTTACCGCTCCCATCATTGTACCACACGCTGCGCGCCACAGGGTTTGCTCTGTTGAGGTGAGAAAGTCATGTTCCCAGCCAGCGAATAAGACAGCCAGATAAATGTATGCGAGCAAGCCAATTATCCACTGCTGCCCTCTTGATACCGCTTTTATTTGGGTATCCCCAATACGGTCGATTGGCATAACATCTGATCCGAACGAGAGACGCATCTTGCGAAGTATGTTGACGAAATTGGACCAACACTTGGACCACCACCATTCTTCACGGTTCACAAAGTCAAGTGGAGTGCGGTTCCAAGCAGTGAGCGTCTGATTCTCGGTTTGAAGGATGTTGGAAATGCTGATATCGGTATCAAGGTCCACCGGCAGGAAGACATCGGCGGGCTTACGCCACCAAAAGAAAGCTGTCATGGAACTGCAAAGAATGAAAGATACCGTTGTCAGTTCAAAGGTGGTTACTGCCAGCCTTTGAGCCCAGCGACCAATGACATTGATCAGGAACCAGAGAATCTGACAGAGTGTGATGGCTCGAAGGAGGCCATCGGCTTTGTTCTTTTCTTCAATGACTCGTCCGGTAAGTGTTGGTAGATCCATATGTCCATTGGAGACCAGATAATGGATCTGTTTTGCATCCAAGGGAAACGCCTCGAAATCCGTGGTGCGGAGCCTGAAGCCACCCATCTCTGCGAAGAATGCCTCCTTCATGGTCCAGCTTCTCGGTCCATGATCCTCAGAGAGCGACTCGGTACAGGTAAATATACGTTTCATCTTTTGTGATTTAGACGGTTTTTCCAAGGCTGAGCTTTCTCCTGTGCCGGCTTGATTGATATCTTGTACGGACTGGCGAGCCTGCAGCCATTGACCATAAGCAAAAGAGAACGTCAGCTCAGGGCACAAAATGCTCAAGATAGTCAGTGACAGCTTGCGCCAAAAGATCTGCCACCTCGATTCCTTTGGTCCTGGAACGTTCAAGCATAAAATGGACCAAGAGCACAAGAACATGGTAATACTGCAGCTCCAAATTATGTCTAGTGTTCCTCGTCCATCTGGCCCACTCGTCCATCCTTGTCTGGGAGACGATTCTTCAACACGGCTCATATTTGCGGACATGGATCTAGTATTCATGACGATATGCATTTTGAATGGAGGCACGCAATGAGCAAAGACATGAAGTGCGCGAACGCGTGAATTTACAGAAGTAACGCATGACGAGAAGCTCGGACAGGTGAATGTTATGAAGAGGGGCATGCATGTGGACGACATCATGGTGGGTGCCGTTGAGGTGCCAGGTCCTCCTCACTGATTCGTTGACTGTGATTGCCCATCTAATAATATTAGGGGGGAAAAGCAATCAGGCCTGTATCATGCATATTCTGTAACACGCTAGCCCCCCCTGCATAGGGCTAGGCGCTCACTACTAAAATAAATTTTCCTTTTCGCGCATGTTTGTGTACGGCATAGATTCGCATGGTGTTGTGATCACCACAAATCTCACCAAGATATATGAATGTAGATGAATTTGCACTTGAAGGAAGCCGACAGAAACTCAATAAATCATTTGCCATAAAACACATAATGGAGGAGCAAGAAGAACCTCTCATCAACCACAATCCATCACTTCAAAGCTACTACACAAGTCTGGAGTCTCGGATTGGTTATCGACTATTCCTGGGGGGCACAAGGCACTTTGGATACTATGGGCCAAAATCCTGGTGGCCTTTCCCCATTACTGCCGCGCTCAGAAGGATGGAAGATCACCTATTCAACTCTCTAAGCCTTCCACAGGGTGCAACAGTTCTTGATGCCGGGTGTGGCGTTGGCCATGTTGCTTTGCACTTAGCTGGTAAGGGATTACAAGTCTATGGAATTGATGTGGTGAAGAACCACATTCGATGGGCTCGGCAATGTATCAAGGACCAAGGATTTGAGAAATCAGTAACGGTCCGATTGATGGATTACCATCATCTCGAGGAATTACACGACGAATCATTCAATGGCGTATACACGATGGAGACCTTGGTTCATGCCACTGACCCTGAGAAAGTCCTAGCAGGCTTTTTCCGTGTCCTCAAACCAGGTGGTACGATTGCTTTGTACGARTATGACCACATAAMGCCTGACGCCCTTCCCAAGGATGTGCCGAAGGATCTGCTAGAGTCACTGGAACAAGTCAACCGCAGAGCCTCAATGCCGGCGAATGAGAGCTTTGAATATGGCGTCTTGCAGTCCATGCTCGAAAGGCGCGGTTTCCAAGACGTTGTGGTGGAAGATTTGTCCGAAAACATCAAGCCTATGATAATGCTCTTCTACATTGTGGCTTACGTACCTTTCCTCTTGATCCGACTCCTGGGACTTCAAGCTTGGTTTGTGAACACTCAGGCAGCTGTTCAGGGCTATCGGGTCATGAAATGGCGTCTTTGGAGGTATGTTGCAGTGACAGCCAAGAAATCCGTGAAAAAGGTCTCAGATGGAGGGATTCGTGAAAGGAAAATCGGGTGAGGCGTTGCGAGAAAGAGAGTGTTCTCCCCAAGGGAGACGGTCACTCAGTCGCTGATATCTGCCGCATGATTGACATCCTATTTGTGGCGCAATCATCAAGTCCGCCGAGCGTTCTTGGATCGAGCTCGCTGAGAGCAGAGGATGTATTCTCTGTCTTATCCATTTGGAAGGGAGCCGAGTCGTCACTAGAATATTCAGATGAATCTGCTGCATCAACCCTGCCCCGTTCAATGCTACGCTCGTGCTCTGTCTCACCAACCTTTTACCTACCCAGGGTACCGCTGATGCGAGATGATACTGGGCTCTCCTCATATTCTATGCTTGAATCATCCTCTTCATCATCCCCTAGTTTTCTTCATCATCACACGCACCCCTTGCGCGGGACAAGCAAGCACGCCCCTCCCTTTCATAACTTGCTTTCTGACCATCGATACTGCCATCGAGATGAACAGGAGCTAGAAGTCAAGGCGATGTCAACTTCTAGTCGTACGCAAGCATCCCATGGATGGCTCCGAATGAAGGTTGCGCGCCGCCACATGACGCCAGACAAGACTTCGTAAGCTGGAGCACCAAGAACGTACCAATCCCAAAACGATCTTGGAGACCGAAGGGAGCGAGCATCCTCCGCCTCACATACATATTTCAACGTGAAGACAACTCAACTAAATAAAGTTGAGCAAGATGCCATGCTGACTCGAGTCATTGTGTTGGAAGAATCATGCAATGAGGAAAGCGTCCAAGAGAGACGATGACCGCTGAGACGCAGGTAAAGAGGAGGAGAGCGAAGGCTGCATGGCTGCGCAATGTTGGAAGCCCAACAAAAAGAGATATACAAAACAGCCAGGAAGCACGCTCTAAAGGTAGGGGCTTCTGAAATACCTGTAATATATATCTCTCTTTGGCTCTGCGATTACACGCATACCTTTCTACGTGAAGGTGATCTTCTGCCTGGTGAGATCGCGGAACATCTCGTCAAGAGCTTCTCGTTTTCTCTTGCGTTCATTGTCCTCAGTATCAACGATGCCCTCGGCTTCTTCACGAACCAGGTCTGTATCAATCTTTGTTATTGGCTTCCACGTCCTGATGAAGCCATCTGAATGGGCAGAATACATCTCCAAGTCGTGAGCCTTCCATGCAATCGAAGTGACTCTGGTCTTGACATTCCTCGACCCAGAAGCACCAGCGGCTTGTGCAACATTTGCCCCAGGAACGCGAAGCCGCTTCAAGAGGGAGCCTTCGTGGAGGTCAAACATGAGGATCTCCTTTTCATTGGGATAGATCATGACTGTCTCTCGGGGACTACCAACGGTGGATGGAATGATCAGGGGCAGAAGGGTCGACAGTATTGTGTTTTTAATGATAGGACCAAAGTGCGAAAGTGTATTTGCTCCAGAACTGACATCCCACACCCTGACTCGTTCGTCGTGACCTGCTGTGACGACAAATCTTCCGTCGTCCCGCCATACGATACCATTACAAGGACCCACGTGAGCTTTGCCCCGGCCTCTGGGCATCGCGTTTGTGCCAAATCCATCTTCTCCTCCAACGCCAAGAGAATCCTCAAGGTCAAGCAATCCAAGGCTACCGGCACTCCGGCGAATGTCCCAGACTCTTGCAGTGCCGTCAATCCCGCCACTCGCCAAGATGTGCTCGTCCTTTGGGCTCCAAGCCACTGAAAGCACAGCGCCTTGATGCCCTGCCAACGAATGCGCAGATGCCCCCGACCGGAGGTCAACAAGCCTCACGGCAGGGTGCTGTGTAGCACAAGCGACCAGCAGATGGTCTGCAACATTTGACACGTCATGGCTGTAAATGACCGATCCGAGATCAAAGGAAGCGGATGTCGACAGYGTTTCWGTAGCGTATACTCCCAGCTTGTGGTCGTATGAGCTGGCCAAGAAAGCCAAAGAGTCAAACGGATAGAAYGACAGATGCGTGATGCCGAATCTATGGCCGGACGATGAACGCGGCGAYTTRGCTAGCGGCTTGTTCGTGGAGCGGTTCGTCGTATTGGCAGCCGCTTCCAGGTCCCATAGAAGAATTGAAGCATCAGCACCTCCACTGAGCATGTAGCGACCCTCAAAGCGGTCGATTGTCAAACAATTCACCCCAGCTCTATGAGCCCATGGGCCACGGTCTCGCTCGCTGTTCGGTGCCTGCTCCCCACTGCTACCGTGGTCAGCAGGCAGGGAGCCGTTGCTTCCATCATGCTTCACATCGGRAGCTGCCTGGAATGAGTCCAAAAGCCTTGAAGTCTCAGCCTGCTGAAAGGCGACTGGACCAAGTGCTCCAATACTTCGAGCAAAGAGGTCCAGAGGCATGCATCAAGTCGAAGGTGAATCTGACTCTGCTGTCAGGAGGAAAGATGGAGCATTGATTTTAAGTTGCTGTCGGCAAGGTTGCCGCTTTGGGACACATACAAATCAGCTCAATATTTTTTCTTTGCTTTGGCTGCTTGCATTTCTCGACCCACCTGAAGGACGTCATTTCCGCAATGGGATGCCGGACTCCCAGGAGATGGCCAGTAGGATCCATCCATCTGCAAAATCGTCGCGCAGTCACTCCCGGAAACGCCGGGCGACGTCAGTAGTGAGAAAACAATTCCGGCACACAACTGTATACGATGCTGTAGCGGGTAACATCTGCCCCTGATCGTGAGACAGTCCCCTCTTCAGACTTTTCTCTGATTAGAGTGCTCCAATCTTTAGGACGGGTTTCATCTCAAGGCTTCATACCATCACAACCTTGGATTGCGTCCACTCGCGACACAGCTTCATCGTCGACCAGACCCATCCCACCTGACGAAGTGTTGTTTCGCTCTCGCGGGGCACCAACAAGATACGAGGAGCATGACATATACTGGGCAGACCGCCACATCACCCCTGATCAGACATTGCCAGAGTCGGATCTACTCAAGGCAATACACACCTATGCATCGGATTTCTATGAGAAGACTACCGGCCTGCAAGCCGGTAGCAGCTATGAAAGCATGGATGGGAGCGCCCTGATTGCGCTAGGCATTCTCTTGGAAGAAATGTGCAAAGAGAAGCTGGGAGACACCGGAGACTTGGCTTTCGTGGAGGGGGAAGAAGAAGAACATGCAAGCAAGAGGAGGGAGACAGCTGCTTCGAATGCGAACGAAGTGGAACTTGAAGGAAGACACGAACAGGATGACTTTATTGAGGGTTCACGGAGGCGAAAGAGAAGGAGGATACGCCACAATTGAAACCCCTGAGCATTTTGATGGATGGCATTGTGTACATGGTTTATTCCGCTCTCATCCTACGATCTAATAAGGTCTCATCAGCATGTTGACCGCGGAGACCGCCTTTGCCAGCCCTCGAGTCGCCTTCGTTGGACCAGCCTTTTCACTACTTTGGTGACAGACTTCCTGCTGGTTGGAAGGTGGAGCTCCTGCATCACTTGCGGCAGCGACACCAGCTGGGGATTGCCGAGGTCTGCCTCTGTTGAGCTCGTCATCGTCTTGGTCCCTTGGCCGTTGTCCGGCTGGATCAGGAAGGCTCAGCCAAGCAAATTCATTATCTTCGTTGATGATACCCGTCCCCTGTCGACATGAAGTATGCCTTAGCCTACGATGTACCGCATCGTCAACCTCATCAGAGGTAACATCATCGTTCCACGGTAGAGCCTCACGACGATCCTCCTGATTCGCTGGCACAGCAAGATCAACGGCTTCGCTGGCATCTGGTTGGTCCCCTGTCGTACTCAGCTCAAAGGACTCTCGGTCATCTGTGCAAACCTCCGGCTTGTCCACTCTGATAGCGTTCCCATATCCATCTACCACCAACGTGTTACAATTGGGACAATTTTGGTTGCCCAATTCACACTTGCTGAACCAGTGAAGGGCGCAAAGGTGTCCTAGCAGGCAACCACATGGGAGCATTACGCTGGTCTCTGGTCCGCAGAGGCACCATTCGGGATAGTATTCCTTCTCACAGAGGCAGCAGCTTTGTGATGTATTCGGCGGAGGATGCGAGAATGGGAGCCCAATGCAGAATCTGAAAGTGTTGAGCTCCGTCTCTAGGTCCTGACTCGTCTGTAAAGGATGCGTTCGGGATGGTGTAGTGGGAGAATCCTTGAGACACTCTTTAGCCACATCAAGCCACCCAGCGAAGTCGTCTCCATGGTTCGGCTGCTCCTCCTCTACCGTCAGCCGGTACATTCCATTGAGTGTCGTCATTCGCATATATGGATGGTTGCGGGGTGGATGGCGGAGTGAAGTGCCCGGTATTGAGTGGAAGATCTCGAAATGGTAGGTTCCCTGTATGGATCTTCTGGTGGCAGGCGAGGCTCGGTCTCCAGGCAAAGAATCTTGAATATAAATGTGGGTCCTTCGATGCTGTGAATCTTCCGGAGTTGGTAGTAATTCGTCTTTTTGAAGAAATATAGCAAAAGAACGCTGAATTTTGGAGCCGAATGAAGCACGACACGTTCGACAATCATACCATGCCTATTGTTCCGATTCTATCTTACTGGCAGGAAAGTAACATACGTCTCTTTGTGACCTTTCGCTGTCGTCTGAATCTCGACACAGGTCTTTTGTTCAGTATGACCGACACTTGAAGCTTCCTAGATTTGGTAAGTAGAAAGCAAATTGCTCGCTTTCAACGTACGTTCCAAATCACTCGAGGACTTACGACTGCCCTTCTTCTCTGGCCATTTCAAATTCATTCTTTATACTGGTGGAAAACATGAGCTCTTCCAACGACGCACAGACTGTGTGTCCTGCGGCCGCCATGGCTGACCTCAGGAATCTGGGAATCACTTTTCCTGGAGCCGCCTTGGACTGTGGGAGCGACCAATGCACTCATTGCGCTCGGAGACGGGCAACCAATAGCACGACCTCTGCAAATACTGCAACCGAAGCGCAGAGGCAGGAAAGACTGAGTCAGGCCATTGAAGACCTCGAAATCATAGAGGCAAGGACTCTTCCCGGGCGGGGTGGTGAGGAAGACGAAACCTCGAGAATGATCGTGGGTCATACCGTCCAGAGTGCTCTTGAAGCACTCTATGAGGACGAAAGCGCCAGGGAACTGGCAAGTATCAACGAGATTCTGTGGGCTACTGCCGATAGGGAGCAGCCACATTTACTAGACGAGATTGACGCCCGGTGCGGTCTGGTGGGAGAGGGATGCGAGATGATCGATCTCAATGAGCCTAAAATTGGTTTGGCCGAGATTGATAATGCATAAAGGAGATTGATATTCTAGGGAAACGCATAGCCATCCTCATTTATGAGCGCATATAACGATCTTAAGAATGGGGCGTACGGGCACGTAATTGGCAACGATAATCTACCAACGTTTCAAAGCATACGTCAATCTTTAGTCTTTACGTTTCTCAATGTTGCGCAATGGTCAATTTCCGTTTTACAAATGCCTGAAAATCTTTTGAAAACTCAGTCTCACCTCCTGCCAATGAGAATTAGCCATTGTCAAGGGTTCGACACAAAGGCTTTGTTAAGCATCTCGATACATATAGCGCATCTCATGGCATTTTCCAATGCCATCCAAGCTCTCCGCCCGTTTTATACTCTTGTCTCATCACTACCAGGGACCTATCGAACTTTCCTGCGCAATTTCCAAGAATCTTCCATCGCTACGATCAATCAGCATTCCATCACTTCAAAAGCTCAATTAAAACCAGCAACGTTCCAATAGATTCTTCGCCTCAAAAGCACAATGTGTGTCTGTCCGCCGCCGTCGCCGACCTGAGTCGGATCGGAATAACCTTCCCAGAGTTCGTGCCGGACTGTGGCAGCTACGACTGCGCCCATTGCACACAAATCAGAGAATCTATATCCAAGGTCGAAACCGAAACCCAGGAGCAGGCCAGATTGACGCCGTCAACAGGAGAGCTCTGGTTGTCAATCCCCCGTCGATGTCCCGAGAAGACTCTCGAGGAACTCTGCGGCCTCGAAAGTTTCGAGGAGCGCAAAAGTATGGACGAATTGATATGGAGCGCTGCTGATGAGGAACAGCAAGAGCAGACGAGCGAGGTCGACAATGGCTGCGATTTGGAAGAAGATGGAGACTACGAGATGGTGGATCTTGAGGAGGCTCAAATCGATGAGGCCTGTGTCTTGGAGATGACAAAGGGCAAAGCCAAAGCCGTGGTTGTGCGGAGGTGGTTCACGGGATCATCATCGGATTGAAAATAGAATCGGAGCCACGGCGCTTAGTGTTGTTTGAAAAAGGACTCTGCCTAGATATCGCGATTACTCATGTCCACGAAGCATCTGTGTCTAAAGTTTGATGCAAAGGGCGATCTGCAATGAATTGTTAGGGGTTGTTCATGAAATCATGTGCAACGCCGCTGTGCAGCCGCCTTGATGAGCGGTGCTTCTTGAGGAAGATTACGAGCTGAAAACCGTCGATGAAAATGACATGAAGTATTGGTGATAGACGAAGCAAACGTCGATAAACTCGCCGCGGGCAAACGGTCGTGGTCGATAGCCAAGGTGAGCATTCTTTAAAATGCAGCATGGATTCAAAGTACGACTGTAAGAAATGGGCCCTATTCTCACGCTCTTTCCTTCAAATGTTGTGTGTTTCTGTGCTCACTTCTGTTGCTGATACGGACAAACAAGCACCAGACGCATTTATACACCAGAAGTCCATGTGAAAATGATATTTCAACGCGTCTCGGTGGGTTTGAGCAAGGCAAACAACCTTGTAGTTTCCGCGTTGGAAGACGTTCAATTTCAATTCCACCCCTTTCCCCCAAACCACCACGCCATCAGCGCCCACCATCTCACCGTGACCCGCGATTTTTTCCTTCGGTGGAGCACGCAGAAGAAGCTTGGGCACAGGTCCAACTGTAGGCCCCACACATCTTCCTGCCCATCGACGTTCAGACTCGTCTGGAATCAATGCCGCCTTTCAATATAGGCCATGCTTATCGCGCTCATGTCTCGATAGCGAGCTGTACGATGAGAAAACTTGTCCTTCGCAGCCCCGTTCCAAGCATCGCGGACCTTGGACTGGATCTGGTTTATATTGCTCGTACTGTGGGAGTAAAGATGCGGAGGAACTGTTATCGAATGCATTGCTCGAGTTCGCTCTTTTCAGTGTGCCGTTGTTAGGGCGCTCCAGGGAAGACTCGGCTAGATAGGGGTAGCTTCGGGGTTCAGGTGGCCCTCCGTAAGCAATGTCTAGACTTCTCATACCCTGATCTAGCCTGTCGGTTGCTTGCTGAATTATTGGAGACGTGCTAATATGTGGGGATCGGCCAATGTTTGAAGACGGGCCAATGTTTGAAGACGGGCCACGTCTTGAAGACGGGCCACGGTTTGCAGACGGGCCACGGTTTGCAGACGTGCCACGATTTGGAGACGTGCCGGGTTCCAGCTTCTTTCCAGTGCCGCCATATATGGTTGGCAGGTCTCGGTAGTGGACCCGTTTGCAATGATCGCGGAGGTGGTCTTTGCGCTTGAAATGATCGGTGCAATTTCTGTACGAGCATTTGTACTTTCCCTCTCCCGGGGTATGCTTCTCTGTCTGATGTCGTTTCAAGTCTGTGAGGCGGTCCGTGCGATAAGTGCAGTCCCTTTCCTTTGAGCAAGAATGCTATCAAAGAACCTTTTGAKTATTCTAGCTGCTTCTTGAGGTATGATACAAAGGAATTCAAGTAAAGACAGCGGAAGGAACTAGATAACTTAACACACTTTTTTGGTGGGGCTCGTGTCTTTGCTCTTTTCGTGACTTGAAGACATCTTGGGTGGTCTGCTGGGCGGCTTTATGGGTGGCGGAATGGTCATTGAAACCGSATAAGGGTTGAAAAKGGGCTCACTGRGCGAGTAAAGGTAACTATCCATAGCACTGATGCCGCCTCTCCGAGGACTGTTGTATMATGGGGAACGGCTCTTCGGGGCGAACAGACATTGTTAGTCATAGAAGCGACTTGTAGTGCGTATTCGCGTCCTTACTAGGCTTCTCGAGAAGATCGAACCTTCAGTGTTCTAGAGGCAAATGTGAATACTGGAGAAGATAATGTCCAATTCCGAATCACAATCAAGCTTCTCCCTCGAACGTTCGAACTATGGGATAGTGCGAATGGGGCAGGTTCAACATCAAAGATAAATGATATGTATCTAGAATTACGACGGGTTGCTCTCCTTATAGAAAATCCATCAGAAGAATAATCAAGTTGACGGACTCGGAGGGTCCTGCTGCCTTATGTTCTCCGTGAGATTGTAACAGTGAGAAGGCTGAGGCCAAGGATTCTACCGCTAATGCACTCCCATGCCACTAACAGGTCGATCACACGATACCGTCAAGCACGAGCAAGGCTCTTTGCGATCCCATAGGTCTTGTTCCCATACGGACTACTGCCGGATGAGCAGCTCAATGCTGTGTTGTTGGCTTTGCGGTAATTGCCTGATGCAATGCGTTGTCAGTTTCGGAAAGGGCTATACGTACACCCTTCGTCTGAAGATATACCCTCTGTCCGTTTGCAAATACACACTCGAATCATCTGCATGTAAGCCATTGTTTTGCAGGTATAATGAACAAGCGAAGGCGTAGCCCGTCGTATAGTGGAAAATGTTTGTAGGGCCCTTGTGTAACTTTTCGCTTGGTATATTGAATCAAGAGAAGCCAGTTTTCAAGTTTCTATTGCAAACAAAGTGGGAATATGCGGAGGTCAGGCATAGCCTCATAYACGCGAGGAGCTTACTCTCAGGGTTCAATGTCTCTGAGGTGTTTCTGATAGGCTCTCCGTTACGAATACGGAAGTTATGATAGGCTCACCATTATGATTGCGGTTTTTTTCACAGGCTGCCCATTACGAACGCGGCGTCTTGATAGGCTCCCTATCCTGGAACGCGGTATCTCTGGCCTATCAAAAAAGGAGCAAGTGGAGGTCAGGTATGGCTTTCGATGGATGGATCTTTTGCTCAGGACTCTCTATTACGAGCACAGTTTTTGTGCCTCTTACGATAGGAAGACACGTACATTAGGCAATTTGTCAGGTGGTATGGCGAGTGGTGAGGTGGAGTAGCAGATAATCTTCACTGTGTTCCGTACTACGCCTGCCGTTATTCAGTCTACCCTCAGAAAAGACTACTGTACTTGTTGGAGCGGATGAGCTTTCGCCCGGATCCGCTAGATCTTTTGTCTCCGATCCCTTCACTTTTGACTCGAATGCTGTTTTATTGGATAAGCTCACGCCAAGAAACATGCGCTTATCATACAACAATGTGCAGGTCACGCCTCTTGCCATGTGAGAATGTCGAACAACTAAAAACCAATAGATCTCCTTGCACGTGAAAACTTCGCAGGACTATTGAGGCTCACTCTCCAAACAAAAAAAACCTCGTGGACTACCGACAAAAGCTCCGCCTCGCATATCCAAAAGCATCAACAGGTTCGATACACAAGATTGTCGTGAACAGCGACAGACAGCCATGGATACTTTCTGCATCTCATGATGGCCCACCCCTGAATGCTACGCAAATTTCCTTCGCCTCCCGCAAAAAGTCGTTGGATCTCCAATATCCTTCTCAACCAGATCAACATATTGACTTCGTCTGAGCAACAATTGGACATATGTCTTGCAGCGGCCGTAGCTGATGTTTGGACTATCGGGAATACGTTGCCTTTGAAATTTTCCCCATTTGTGGCAGCGATGACTGCCGTTTTTGTACCAAAGCACGCGGCACAAGACCCACAAAGCCAAATAGTAGCAGAAATGGAAGGACAATGACGGGAAGAGTTACCTCAGGACATGGGAGAATTATTTGAGAATCCAGAAGCAACGACAGTTTCTGCATTAATCAAAGACGGGGAGACCCTCATGCTGATTGCTACTCGGGATGTCCAGGAGGATCTTGTGGAGCTATACGGAGAGGATAACGCCGGGGAGCTAGCTGGCACTGATGATATTCTGTGTGCTGCTGCCAGCAATCAGCAACCAGAGCTGCTCAGCGAGATTGATAGGCGTTGCAGAACCAACGAAGACCAAGACTATGAACTGGTGAGATTCTTTGGGGCCCAGATTCGGCTTTAAGAGATAGATGAAGCCTGAAGGAACGGCAAACGCAAAGACAAAATCTTGAAAAAAGGGGTGGGCTTTTTAAGTATTTTTCTACCATACGACTGGCAATACTAGACGATCAAGCTCATTCGTAAAATATACCTGTCCCTTCGCATCTTTTCTTGCTGTCTCCTTCATTCTAAGCAAAATAGCATGACCAAGTTTCTCCGCAATTGGGAAGTGGGATCTGCACGGGGCCATACTTTGACAGCTCCACAGGCAGCCCAGTCTTATGAGCCGATCGTTGACGTTGAAGAGATCTACGGGGCTGTTGGCTTTGACGCCTGCTAATATTTGTAGAATTCTGAAAGGGAGATACTGCATGAATATCTTGATGCCTTGGTACCTCGATCATTGCGTGGAGCTGAGAAGCAGAGTTGACAATGGCATGCCAATCATCCATGGGGCACCTACATTACAAACCAGACAATGTACATTGTCTCCAATCTGACACAAAACGACAAAGGAAGCAACAAAAAATAGTGTACTTCTTTCTCCCTATTCTTGGTTGGCTTGATCTCTTTGTCAATTATCTCGATACTTATAGCCTACCACATCACTTTCTGTGGGGGCCAATTCACCATCCCTCCACAGCCATCTTCAACGATATCTCAAAAACTTCCATTTTCGAATCTTGGAGATTGGTGAGAGGCTGATACTAACAGCAGTGGAAATGAGCTCCTCCAGCGACCAACCAGAAGTATGTTTGGCGGCCGCTGTTGCAGACCTTCGTAACATGGGAATCACATTTCCAGAATTTGCCCCAGATTGTGGCAGTGAGGATTGCGCACATTGCGTAAGGGCGAGGCATGAMCGAGCTCAGACAGGTCCTGGGCCAAACCATCCCAAYGATGAATCCGAAGCCGAGAAACAAGACAAATTGGCACGAGATATCGAGGCGTTCTTTGATGACCCCGAGGCCATGACCGTCCCCGCGCTCAATGAAGATAGCAAGATGCCCTCGACTCAATCAATCAACGACGCCTCTGCGTCCATTGCCAGATTAAAYGTCGACCACGATGTCGACCAGACACTGAGAGAGGCAAGTCGCAAAGAAATAGACAGCATCAATGAGTCGATGTGGGCTGCTGCTGATGAAGACCAGCCGGAGCTGCTCAACCAAATAGACRGRCGATGCGGCTTGTTTCAAGATGATGACGGCTTTGAGATGATCGACATCGATGAGGCYCGTATAGGCCTTCTGGAGATTGACAATGCGTAAGGGAAGGGCACGACTAAAGGAAAAGYAGTCATCTTTAAAGTCTAAAGGTAAGCGTCCTGCATCCTGAACAGCAACATCAGAGTGCACATCCTCCAAAAAACAAGAGTACCCCATTACACCTCCTACTCTTTCCTCTTTGTTGGCTTTATAGAAGATGTCCAGTCGTCTCTACCATTATCTTTGCTAGATTGACATCCAAGTGCGATTCTGTGACCCGAGCATTGACAACAAGTGCAACACGCCAACAATRATTTCACCAGTCCGATGCACGAAAGTCCTTACCAGATTCAATCGTGGCAAGGTGAGTGACGGTGGCTAAGCATCTGCTTTTTTTCGGGCCAGGGTAGAGATGTTCTGTACTATGGTGCAATTGAGCGTACAAATGAGCAAACGTTGGAAAATAGAAATCTCCTCCCTGAAAAGTGCTTTGCCTTTGGGTTCTATGCTTTTTGCAAAGGAGACTTTGAGCAGYTTCACCCAGTCTCTCGTCTAGACTGACGAGTGGCTGCAGCTTGTACGAACGATACTCTACGAGACTCTCGAGCTGCGTCAGCAGGGAGTCGGGTGGCAGAGAATATCAACAAATTATACCAKTTTTGAAGATACAGTACGCGTTTCCGTTGCCGGCCGAGTCATGGGACCATGTTYCCAATGGCAACACATTCGTCGCAACGGACAAGGCCACCCAGTGACAACTGTACATCTCGATGGACRTTTCTATCCGCAAGACCAAGGTCTTTTCACTACTCATTGTAATATAGAATGGGAATCTGCATGGGGTTTCGTATGAAGGATTGATCATGCTCCTGAATGACATTCCGCAGAAAGAAAAAAGGGAAGTGCACCAGTCAGATTCGAACTGACGATCCTTAACACTGGATATCAAAACTTGCCGGGCTTTCGCCCATTGCACCACAGAGGGATATGGGCCAAAAGGTAAGCCCCCCTCCCTTAGGGAGAGGAGGTCACCTAGGGAATGGTTRACCCGCGTTCGCAACTGGATGACACCCGGGGTACCGCCCAGAAGTTTGTGGATCCTGATAACTCAAGACACCTGCGACACCTCATTTATCACGTGTTTAGCAGAAGTTTGTGGATCATCCAGTTGGTGRAAATCATTGTTTTATYTTAATAAATAAACCTTAAAAATTTGTCAGCTGCACGTGACGCCTCATTCGGAAGGGACTYATTTCCTGAGGCTGACAACAAAAAGCAGACCGTGCACACRCTCACAATGCATCAGAAGATCATTGGGATGAMACAGCGTTAGACTCGGATACTGAATTCGAAGATGCTTCCATGGCTACTAACAATGGCGAGCCATGACTCTCCAGCTCGGAAGTTTGAAGGAACGGCAAAGGTCCTGATGTTCACCCATCCCCGATCAATATAGCATCCAATGACAAAGAGAACCGGAGATTCAAAAAACTCATTGAGCCTATATTTTCCCGCAAAATCCCAGAATCGAGTTCCACAGCAAGTGAGACTAAAATGACCAGGACCTTCGAGCAATATCTGGGCAAACGTGTCTGCTCCTCGTTCAAGCGAAAGCTGGCAGACTGCTGGGGCTTTTGGGACATATTGAATAAAGAACGGACGGCGTTCCGCCTGAGGTGCAATTCTCGCTAAAAAGTGCATCATTTGGCCTTTGATTTATAGAGACAATTTTGATCAAGGATTCAAATTTTCAATTCGATGCATCCTCGGTAGCAAGGCCGTAATTTATGTGAATTGCGAAGTCAATTACCCAGATAGACCGGAGATTAACGGCCTCCTACTGCTTAACGTCATTTTGTTATTTACGTTAGCTATTATACTCCTTTACTCTAATAATGAAGCACGTTTGTTTTTACTATTAAAAGCATATAGCAATGCTGTTAGACTAATGGAATAAAGTCAGAGGTGATTGCAATTCGAAGCTCATATCTATAAAATGTTCAAGCTGCGTTGTGGATAGTAATGATCAGCCACATAAACTTTACAATATCCATATATTCTTTTCACAAACCTCACAATATCCACAAATTCTCTCTTTCTTCGATATCATAACAGTCCTCACCATCTGCACTTGACTTCTCGACATTTAGAATCCGCATCCATAGTTGGTATAGGATCCATCTCTTATCAAAGTGTCTTGAATATATAGATCGTTCTTGTTGCCTYATCAAGAATGTCTACTGAAGAGTTTCAAATGTTGTCGACTCCGCCTGGGTCTCAGCGGAGCTCACGAGCTACACGTGCCAAGCTCTATAGCAGCGAGGAGTGCAATGCATCAACGGACGCCAGCATCCAATCGTTCGAAGATAATCGCGCCAGTCATAGAGATCTCCTCTATGGGCCACGTGTCAACCAGGATGATCCACACGGCTCTCGAAGAACAGAGTCGGGTCTAGAATACAAGGTCCAGTACAGCAGTCCCGATGGTATTCTTGGGGCTTGTTATCGAACCGCGAAAGCCAAGGAAGCCACTTGCGGCGATAGAATCAATCAGATCAACAACGCCGACATCACATTCGGCAGTATCTTCGCTACTTCAGGCTTGAGTCGTAACTACGGCACGTTGCAACCACATCAGCTCTCTTTGGGAAAGAGTTCCGTGAAGACGGGCAATGCAATTGACTGGGCGCTAATCAACGTGACAAATGGCGCTCGCATCGGGGGCAATTCGATCCCCCAAGAGCTAACATTTGGCGGTGACAATACTTGCGTAGCACTTGGCCAAACGATAGAGTCAGCTCAGCTTGCAGAGCTCGAACCAGGTACGAAGCTATTTAAGAAAGGTCGCAACGSCACTTGTGTGGGAGTAGTGTCACGTTTCGAAGTCGAAATCATGCTGGAGGGAAGAAGATATCGAGCTGCAGTCGTCATGCCAACGAAAGTCGGCCCCTTTCTGTTCAATGGAGACTCTGGCTGTTTTTGCTTCGACGAATTGGGCACATTTTGCGCTTTAGGCTWTGCAGGATGCGAGAAATCCGGTGCAGGATACGTAATACCGACGTCGTGGATATACGATGATATTCTCGCAAGAACAGGGGCCGAGATTATCAATCCGCATCTCTGCCGAGGTGTTCACGGTGTGATATATTTTCGTCATATATGTCAGCTGTCATGCTTGTCTTCATCATAGCCTCGATGAGTTTCACGTCCGAGCCAATGTTTGAGTATAAGGATATCAAGGACGTCCAAAAMTTCTCCGAGGACCCCATGCTGTCCGCACTTCCAGCTATAAGCTTGCCGCAGAAATTCAGACATCCCGACGAAGTGATAGCAGGGCTGACGCGTTGATAGCAAGATCGGAAACATACCCAATTTAAGGAACCTCCTAGAGGACTTGATTGATGAGGYTATGACAAGGTACTTGAGAGCTTGCTCAGATCATGACAAATAATGGGTCAAGCTTTTGAGCCGGCGCACTCGAGAGGCTGGTCCATCATCCTCTTTGAGAGCTGCATCATGCAAGGCCCTCCTCTAGCTCGCGTATGCGGATGAGGATCCTAGTTCATCTTGGGGAAAATATGCATTATCATGAGATTGTACCTCTGATAAGCAGTGGGCAAAGGCAAGGTGCCTGCATTGTTCGGACAAAGCCTTTGTTTCCTACGGTCGGCCACCGTATTGACTCGTCTCAAGTACATCTAATGGATCAAAACCCGCACTCTTGCTCGTATCTGAGATATCATTCTTCGGACGCAGACCCAAAATTATCAAAGGCAATTTCACCCACAATTCAGCAATCGGCGCTTGTCTACTTCTCGAATTAGAACATGGCACCTCTTCAGACATCACGACTCAAGACCCATGGAGGCCACCTTGTTGACTTCTATCCAATACGAGTGGAAGAAATGCCTTATATTCAGGAATTCTGCTCTCACTGCTGCAACGCATACAAGCATAGCCCAGACTTCTGGAATCCCCACCACCCGATTGAGCTGGAGTGTGGCCACGTCTCCTGCATATCGTGCGTCATGCAGCGGGTTGACATGGCCATGGACCCCTCGAGGGCATGTAGAGAGTGCCACTGGTCCCCCGAAGACTCTGAGTCTGCTCTCGAATCTAGTTGGGATGATTTGTTCCGCCTGTTGGAAGAGGGACGCAAGTTACAGGATGAGTTACAGACGGCTCTCGAGGCTAGCAACATTGACCGTAGCGATGACATGAGCGCCTTCAACACTCAGCGCGGTACCGACTATTCAATCAGCGAGCTGGAAGGCGCCTTACAGGGAACGAATCTGCAGCGAGGCTCGAAAATATTGCTCGAAGATGTAATCAGTCATTTCGAGGAGATGGACCTTTCCAATTCGCGTCTTCCATGGATTGACTTTCGCGACCAGTTTACAGATAAACGTTTACAGATAAACG